>QANX01005476.1:37939-119490 GCA_003254975.1 Ochetophila trinervis
GTGACGCGGGTAAGGTCTGGAAATTTCCAGACTTGGCCAAAATTTAAGGATGCAGACAGGGGCATTTTCGTCCTTTTAAGTCCAGTCTCAACCAAATTACCAAATTGCCACTCACACAAATTTAACTATAACTTCTCGGTCTTAACTCCGAATCGAGCGTGCTGCTAGTCTACGAACTCGTATCGACTAGCTCTACACAACGGTACCCCGGTCAAAACCATAGCACGCTCACACAAAAAAAGTCAACTCCGAGCCCACTAAAAGTCAAACTGGTCAAACTTGAAAATTTTATTATTTTTCTCGAAACGGGATGTTACAGATACGATGATCCGTATGTCATCATTGTGGTCCACAATGTCGTCGTTGCACCGTAACCTCGTGACTAGGGAAAAATCTCTCTCCGGGAACCTCATACCCGTTCCATAAATGTTGAACTCCAGTACCTCCATGTCATCTGACTCCACCTTTTTCAACCTTTAGTGGTGTATTAATTGGCCTTGGTGCACGATCTTCTGCATATCAATAAAGTGGTCGAAACACATTTTGGCAAACTCCTGCAGCTACACAACTGTAAGCTTGCTCTTTATCTTTTCAATAGCCTAGAACGTCTGCGCATATGATGATAAATTTTGTGCCCAGACCTTGCCATCCTTAAAAATACGCCTTTGAACAAATGGTTATCCTGTTAACACAACAACATTTAATAGCAAACGTACATAAACACGCAGCCTCAATGTCAACATATTTAAATCTTAAACAATATGTATGCACTTCAAAGATAATTTATGGCATGGCATAAATGAGAAACAAAATCCGTAGGCCTCCCAAATGACTCATTTCCAATTTATCTTGTGGTATATTTCAGGGTACCCCGTGTGTATCGCGGGGTACATCAGTAATAATACACTGAGAAACGAAGCCCGATGGGACCCCGTGGCCCCCACATAGAGTTAAGGGAGTAGTGGTAGAGATCCCAACTCGACATCCCAACATACCCCGTGTTATATACCGTGTTACGCCGTGTTACACACGGGAAAAACAGGTCATTCCATTATTCTCGATGTCACCCTTCGTGTAACATGGGGTCCCTGCGTTACTTATATGGGACAAATTGTAGAGACCCCAAATGACGCACCTCATTTTTTCCGTGTTACACACACTGGTCGGCTCGTGTACAACACGGGAAAATTAGGTCATTATATGGTTTTTGATGTTACCCTGTTGTACGAACGGGGTCCCCGCGTTATGTTAATGGGTTAATATGCAGAGACCCAAAAAGACACACCCCAACTTACCTCGTGTTCTATACCGGGTCTTCCCGTGTTTCACACGGGAAAAAACACACCTTGTATAGATATTTATATGTTATCTTGGGAAAACCCCAGGGTCCCCGCGAATACTTGACAGGATAACAAGCAGATACTCTGACGGTTCCATCCCAACAACCCCGTCTGAAAGGCAGGGGTGACCCGTGTTATGCCCTGACCAAGGCCAGGACAATCCCAACACATTTTTTTTATTTTCATCAGGTTTTCTCACCAACCAAACAAAATTTACCCTAAATTAAGCAAATCGTATTTTTAAAGAAAATGTCCACTTGTAAATTGATGTTACCTGGTCCACAGTTGAGCCTTCAGGTCCCCTCGAGCCGTCCTTGTTGGTGTCTATGCTACCACCGATGGTTGGTTGTCGGGTTGACGTTTCAGCTTCTCCAACAGTCTTGCTGGAGGCGCTTATTCTTTGCCGCTTTTGCGGGGGTTGCTTCGCCTTGACTTTGCAGGCTGATTGTTTCACCCTCCCCATCATTCTCCTCAATAACAATCCCTATTCCATGGTTGTTCAAATTTCCGAGTCCAAATTGTTCCACTACGAAATTTCCATTAAGGAGATGAAGGAAACCTAGATTTATTGGTTCCTATTGTCAGTAGTTGGAAGATAAACCAACCGTCAAATGCCGTTGCCCTTCATTTTCCCTCCCAAAATGCACTAGAAGCCCTAATTTTTTTTCCTACCCCATGTTCGTGTAAAAGGGCCCCGTTTGTAGGATCCCAATTTAAATGGGGTTGTAATTGCCCTGTTAAATTGGCTAGGGTCCCCGTGTATATATTCTTGACAAATGACAGAGAAAAATATAGTGATAAAGATTTAAACCCCGTTTTGTACACCGGGTTAGCCTGTACGTTACACGGGTGAATTTGCATGCCTCCACTGAGCAGTACCCCCACTTCTACTTAGGGTGCCCAGCGTATGTATATGGGACATGTGACTGAGAAAAATATAGAGTTAACCCCGTTTCTTACCATGAGATATCCTGTACATTACACGGGTTGATAGTTTGTAATATGTTTGAAGTTAAAAATCCATTTCGATCGATTTCAATAGGTACCTCGGATATGACACGGGGAGCCCGCTTCTGGATACGGGGTGTTGCTGATACATGTACCTCACATGCTATAAATGAAGAATAACATTTAATTACTAGAGCATGTTGATGTTCAATTGTAGTGAACCACATGAGAAATGGTCACTATAAAATTTTGTAATAAATGTGAGAGAAACTTAAGGTTTGGTGCATTACCAAAAACAGTTATTAATGCATCACCAACATTCCCCTCTTTCCTTTGTATGGTTATCTTCAGCTATATTCTTTGTAATGGTCCCTCCATCAGAGTACGAATTACAAACCATCTAAAGAATAAATTGATTAAGAAGATTTATCAACTTCAGTGGATCCACATAGCTAATGCTTACAAAGCACAAGTGAATTATTTACAATATAGTATATTTATTTGTTACACTTAGGGTGCTAAGAAATACGTATGAACCATTATGAACTAATTATTCATAGTATTTATTTTAAAACTATCCTCATTCTAGTCAAAGTATTCTAAAACAGTGGTGTATTAATTTACCTGATAGTGCAATTACAAATTTGTACATGGCCATTATCATCCTTTGCTACATGGGAACCAAATACAATGTATTCGATCCAACCGATCAGTTGAAGATCCTTATCTTGCAGAAGCCAGACGTATGCACAATGTTGGCATTGGAACATCAAAAATAATGGACTACATGGTGGACAGAGCTAGTGGATATGATCGTGTGGGGTTCAATTTGAAAGATTTGCGCAATCAATTTACAGCTGACCGAAATGACGGTATACACGAAACGGATGAAGAAAGTTTGATCGCCCACTTTCGCACTAAGAAGGTGATAGATCTGGATCTATTCTTCGACTATATAGTTGACTCAGAAAATAGACTTTCAAACATTTTTTGGGTAGACTCAATATCTCGGTTCTATTACCGTTGTTTTAGGGATGTCATGGCATTCGATGCTACTTACAAAACTAATGCGTATGGGAAGCCATTAGTGATAATAGAGGGTGTAAACCATCATAGTAGGACATGCATATTTGGAATGGTGCTGATAGTCGATGAATCGGTGGAAACGTATACAAGGGTACTGAACATGTTTCTCCAAGCTATGTATAATAAGCATCCGATTTCAGTGGTGACTGATGGAGATAAGGCGATGAAAAAAGCAATTCAAGACATTTTTCCGCACTCGAACCACCGACTATGTACATGGCACTTAAAGAAAAATGCTCAAGCAAATTTACATGATTCATACAAGGTACTGGCATTCACCGATTGCATGATGAGTGAGTACAGTGTGGAAGAGTTCCAAACTCGATGGTCTCGAATGGTGGACAAATTTTCCTTGCACGGAAATGAATGGATTAAAAAGATGCATAAGACACGTGGACTATGGGCCGAAGCATTCATGAAGGAAAATTTTTTGCTAGCTTGCGTAGCACTCAGAGATGTGAGAGCATGAATTTCTGTATGAACAACTACATGAAAGGCAGATTGAAATTGTATGAGTTCATAATGCAGGTAGATCGGGCAATATCATGGGTGCGGAACAAGGATTGCACGACGATGTTAAGAGTAAATATATGATTCCAGTGCCTATTACACACCTCAAACATTATTAGAAACATGCAGAAGAATTATACACAAAGAAAGTTTATAAGAAAGTGTAGCTCCAACTACAGGATGAGACATTGTTGATAAAGAACGATTGAATTGAATACGGAAACAAGAGAATGTACAGCTTGACTAAGTTTAGAGAACCTCAGTCCAAATGGAGTGCCACTTATATGTTGACACTAACCATATACAATGTTCATGCAACATCTTTGACAGTGTTGGCATTCCATGTAGTCATTCACTGTACATCATGAGCATGAGCATCTTGCTAAAATTCTTGAATCGTTGATTATACATTGGTGAAGAAAGGACGCAAAGATAGAGGGAACGAAACAGCAGTGCAGTGTTGGTGAATTATCAAATAAGGCAGCAACATCACTTCGGTATGCCTTCTTAAGTGTAATTACGAACATGATTTGTTTGTTTGGATAAAAAGATGGAAGAAGGATACGAAGTGGCCAAAAGAGAAATGTTTATTTGGAAGCTCGATTAGAAGAAGTTGCGAGGGTCTTTGATGAAACTGAAATGACAATTGGAGATAGGAAAGGAAAAGACAACGTTTTAAGAGATCCAATTGTAGTGAAGACCAAAGGTGGAGTAGCTACTGGGACGAAGGAGGCAAAAGAACGACGATGCAATTAGTGTAAACTGGTTGGTCACACGAAGCAGACTTGTTTAAAAAAAACCGGATGACAATGGCGGAGACGTAAACGCATCCAACAGTGTTGCATTAAATGATAGTGCGTCCGAGATTGGTTGGGAGTTGTCAAAGATGGTGGACTTCATTGAACACGAGTTGATGCACGCTGGTAGGTGGGAGACAATATATAATGAACATCCATCTGAAAGAGCATTTGAAACTAACCCAAATATAGACAACACATCATAGGATGATTCATGGAGACGATGGTGGCGGGTTTAGGGTTATTCGTAAGTTTGAAATTTGGAATGACATAAAGACAATATATGAATCCAAGTACCCAAATATTTAGCATGTACAAAAAGTTTTACATGACATTGAATTGAAGGACTTAAGAATTGGACGGTAATACTAAATTGATGACAGAATGGGCAACTGTACAACTTTGGTAGTGCTTCATAGCATCCATTGTATCTGTTGTCAAAAACTTAACCCGCGTATACACGTATGCAGGACAAATGGACTGTAACATGGTAAACTATAAATAATATAAAACAAATACTATCTAATATTTACCCTAAACTGGTACGGATTTACAGTAAAGGTTAAAACACCATTGGAAGTTATCTAAACCCTAAATCACTTGTATTCTAATCCTGTGTAGTCACACCAAAATAACAAAAACAGAAGATAGACCTAAGTTATATATTTTTCCTCTGGCCCACTTTTGCCCGTTGTGCCTTTAGGGATGGAGGATGAGTTATTTTTGCACGCTTGCAGGGTGATTTGGCAGCAACCACCGAATGCTCCTCGTCATATGCAATTGCTTTTCGATACAGTTGAGCCGCTTCGGTATTATGACCATTCTCGATTAGGTCAAATGCAATAAAAGTTCTCTCGATTTGGGAGTCAAACTGCAAAAGTCAAGATAGTATGTCACAGCTTGCCCTATACGGTTATATGTATAGGACTAAAAAAAAATTCAAACATAGAAATTGCAAAGAATGAGAATGTATTTGAAATATAGACATTGAATTCATGGGGCTGTCATTTACTTGGCGTTGTTCTATTTGCTGCATGTACTTGATGACATACAGCCCACAGTCATGGCCATTTGGTTGTTCTCCCCGATTTTTTGGGTAATGCACGGTAAGAGAAGCGAAGAAGTTCTTTTTATTGAAAAGTTGTTGTACTTCATCAGCGAAGAGAAAATCAAACGAACGCATTTGCAACACATTAGGGTTACATTAGGCGAAATCATAAATCCACTAAATTTATTAAATTCAACAATTAACTGAGGATAATACAATCAACTTACAACGGAGCATGCCAATTCTTCCTTGAAGATGGTTCTCCTTGGGCTTGGGAGGGGATCACAGATCTCACAAACTTTTCTGGGCACACATACAACACTAGATACCAGTGACCATGTGGATCATGCAGAGGAATGAATATCTGTAAAATATTGCCAGCGAGTTCAACAATTATTCATAATTATCTTGCACATTAACATTCTATACCAATGATTGTAATGAAGAATAATATGGTAGAAGGATTACTCACATTTTCACAGCAATTAAGCTTTCCCATGTACATATGCCTGAATTTCCCTTTTTTGTCAAAGGTGGCCATGTCCCTATCATTCATTAACGCTTGTTGCTAGTCGATGCAAAACAAACACACGTACATTCAAAGGGTTTATAGCAATGATCTGACCCTAAACAAATCCATTAAACGATATATATATATTCCAAGTACGTACCTAGAAGTAAGTTGGCAAAAACTAATTTCTAGCTTCGTTTGCATATGATATGCGTTGTTGGTGCGTTAGCATGTCTGCCGCTAATGATATGACCTGTACAATCAACCAAACGTTGGTAAGAAACTTATGGTATATGAACAGTTGACGAAACTAACTCAGAACCAATCGATAACTCACATTGCCATTCAGCCACGTCAAAGGATGTAAGGACATAATTGCATGGCGAGTATAGAAATTCTGTGCGTTTTGCACCAGCATTTCCCTAACAAAACATCCAAAATTTTTTAACGTTTTGATGACAATTATTTTAGAAAACACAATGCACACGTAAATAATTAGCCTCGATTGAAGGATAGAGAATGTACGTACTCTGCATCAAGGGTAGAGTCGAAAATGTAGTCCAACAACTTTACATTGGCTGGCGGGATCGTTTTTTGGACACGTAATGGACCCGTGCTGATAAAATTGGAAGAGCGAAGGAGAATTTTTTGAACTTCACTTCTTTTAACAACATCATCCTTTACTAGCACGCGACTACCACGTGTTGCAGTCCGTGTACTCACAAGGCGCTGTGTTGGTGCATTGGAAGAGCCAATCTTACCCTAAAAACATATAATGCCAAAGTTAGAGTCTCATTACTTTGAATGAAGCTTATGCAGCAGAAATGAGAAACAAAGCAATAAATAATAAATGTCAAATTTCCTTACAACATCGGGTTGTAGCTGTTTCACCAACGTATCCAAATACTTGCTGAACTGTGAGGTATCAAAGGAGGACGAATCATTGTTCGTATTTTTCTTCTGTGCAATGTCTTCCTTGGTTAAAACCACTACGAGTGAGGATTCTTTCTTTCCCGTCTCAAGCTGGGTGGCTGGCACTGGTTCTTCATCCTTACTCTTCCGTTTACCAATCCTAACCTTGTCATATTTGGTATCTGGATTTGAGGCATTCGCAGTCAGCTTTTCAACTGCTTCCCTCAACTGTGTCATAGTCTCTAAAATGGTTGCAAGGTGATTTGTGACATCCGCTTTGAATGTCCGGTAGTTATCATCTGAAGCTGTCATTTTCCATTCAAAACAACAATGTTTTTTTGAATATCCTGTATAGCTGTTCTGATATCTATCATATCATCATTCTCCTGGGCGGGCACTCATCTCCTAGGTTGGTACGATGTTGATGCTTCGCCTTGTATAACCTATAATACCCACAATTGATTTTTAAGCGACAATGAGGTCAAGACTTAGACTACTTGAGGCAGACTAATATGCACAAATTTAAGAAAACACATGAACATGCAGAATATTTACTAAATTTACCGTGTCAAATAGGAAACCTCCATTTCAGGTGAATGTCTTCATGAATCGCTTCATTTCAGACTCTCCCCAAGCAGTGACGAGCGTCAACGATCTTCCGACGACTCTCTTCACAGTCAAAGACACACCGAGGTAAAAAAGCTATATGACATGGAATAAAAATGAAATACCGATAAATAGGTTAGCAAAATTGAGTAATGAAGGTAATTATAGAGTAGATTTACCTGTAAAATTATGAGGCATCTAGGAATATAGAGTAGATTGCGCTCCTTATACTTCCTTAGCTCGTCGACGAACGCATTGAATGTAAATAGTGCCCACTTATGCTTACTAAGCATACCAGGATTCGTCATTCGCCCGATATAGGTTGTTTTAATGTATATTCTTGAGTTAGGACTCAGAATCGTCCTCATAAGAAAGAGCGTGAATATCACCTTGAAATCATCGCTGGGTGTACGATATTTGAATAATAGCGCCTGCAGGTCAGCAATCAATATGCTTGCTTTAGGTGTGCCGTATTTCCTTTTCAGCACCTCAATGTCCTCCATAGAGAATACGTCATCAACTTCACCGTGATGATCAACCGTCCTAGCAGTCATTTCACATCGTGGACACCTACTGTGTAATGCACTCTATGGAGTGTGAGTGTACAAGAAATTGGATCAAATTGATTCACCAGCCACGACACCAGCTGCTTCTTTATCCCACACATTTTTCGACTTATGAAATAACCGAAGCCTAATTCATTTATTGCCTTCTTTTGAGCTTCGCTGAAAGCTTCTGCAACGCTCCATACTCTTTCCGGAGTACATCTAATAACAAAACTCGTTTTCTTCTCAGCTCGGACCCCTTCGTATTTTGCTTTCTCTTCAGGATCAAGGTCTTTCCATTCCTTAGCCAATTCTTTCATAACCTAAACATAGAAAAAACTCAACATTATATTTTTTTCTCTCATGTAACTACTACTCACAGACAATAAATTATTCTACTTACATCTGCATTAACTTTAAAATCATGATTTTTCTTGCGGAGTTTAACCTCGTTGCTTCTGCAACGCTCCATACTCTTTCCGGAGTACATCTACTAACAAAACTCATTTTCTTCTCAGCTCGGACCCCTTCGTATTTTGCTTTCTCTTCAGGATCAAGGTCTTTCCATTCCATAGCCAATTCTTTCATAACCTAAACATAGAAAAAACTCAACATTATATTTTTTTCTCTATGTAACTACTACTCACAGACAATAAATTATTCTACTTACATCTGCATTAACTTTAAAATCACGATTTTTCTTGCGGAGTTTAATCTTGTTGTTACTGCAACTAAATAAATTATAATGAAATATAAATTTACAGTCAGTAATACCCTTTTTTCCAAAAGAAAACCCTAAAATTACTTTATCTATCAAACAATTTGAATTAGGTACTCACTAATAATTAAACCATCCATTCGCAAACAATTTTTTTGAATTAATCTTATCCTCCCCTGATCTTGATGCTGTTTCATCATAAATATTACGTGCACGGAATGAGTTATACAACAACATTTCATACAATAAAATGAACCTGGGTCCCCCGCGTCCCATATGCGAGACATATGGCAGTGAAGCCAAATTTGTGCTTCCTTTTTCCCCTGCCTTACAGAGCAGGGTACTCCATAGTGAACAAGGGGTAAAGCTAGAATGGTTCTTTAACAAATTACCCCGGTTAATATCTGAGGACCCCACGTACAATAATGGGACATATGGCAGTGACGCCAAACATGCGCTTGCCTTTATCCCCATAAAAATATGCGAGGTTTCCCATTATACCCCGCTGTATCCATAGGGCTACTGCATACGTTGTACGGGGTAAAAGGCAGAGACACTTAATGTGATGTTTTTCCTTTTACCCCGTATTTAAATGCGGGTACCTCTTTCAAATTTACCTTAAATCTATGGTATCCATATACCAACATTTCTATATTATCTATCTCTAAACGGAAACAACTAAACTTATACAACCCACATTTAACCCTTTATCATACAAACAACATCATATGGCATGAAATAAACCCATGAACACTCAATGTACTTAAAATTACAAATACAATCACACATTATCATAGTACTTACCTTCACCCTCCATTATTAGAGATGGACAATGTATTGCGGCCTAGATTTGAGTATGATAAATAGCTTTGCCTACCTATTATGCATTATAAAATCACAAACTATCAATTATACATTCATCAAGCACTTATGAAATAATAAAAATTTACATGCTTTTTAGTGAAATTGGAATATTGTCTTAACTTCTTCAGTGCAAACTTGTAACAATAAATTAAACACTAAATTTAACGGAAGAACAGGGGAAAAGAGGAAAGAAAAAGTTTAACTAAACCCCAACCAGTGGATATGATGGTGAGGAAGGGAGAAGAGAAAAAACAAATTTTTTTTTGCAAATTTCATGATGAACCGGGAGAAATCAATGGGAGAAGAGAAAAAATTTAACAAAAACAAAAACAAAATAATATGGTATGAAACCGTCACAGAAGTCTTAAAAATTGGGGGGTTTTTTTAACATCAAAGGTCCGGTCCGACTAGTTGTAGAGCAAATGGAAGACCAGAAAGAAAAAAAAATCAATACAACTTTGGAGGCTTACCATTGGAAGAAGATGGAAGAAGCCAAATTGTTTTTCCTTCGCCGCTAACTCCGCTTGTTCGGAACAGGCAAGAACACTGGAGAATAGTTTCACTTTCAAATGGAAAGAAACTTTGATGCACGGGCTGGGGAAGAAAAAGAGGCAAAAAAAAACAGTTAATTTTTTTTTAACCGGTTAAATAGGTTACAAGTCAAAACTAATGGGTTTTATTTAATGCAACCATTGAAGGGTTGCACTCTAGTCTTGCCCTGAACCAGAAAGTCGGAATATTTAAAAATTTGGATCTTTTATTTCAGGCCCTTTTTTCTTTCTTGACCAAACTGATTGCTTTGGAATTTGAGTCTTTAAGTCTTTTTTACTCCTATTTTTTCTTTTATATTTTGAATGGATACTTTTTTTTCATTTCATTATTTTTTTTGTTAACTAGTAATTTGTTAAGTATGAAAGAAGATATATCTTGTTATTATTGTTAAACATTATTAATAATTTTTTTTATATTTTTGTTTTTGTTTTTGGCTTAGTAGAATGGATCTAGATTTTATAACATTTTTTCATAAATGATATTTTCTTCTATTTTTCTCTTGATGGAAATTTAGGAAAGTAAAAAACTATAGATACAAGTGTACTTCGCCTAAAGTAAAAAATTAACCAAAATTGAAAGTTTTTGATTTCTCTAAAGTTAACCAAAATTGTTTTAGGTTATCTTGGCCTCAAGGAACCTAATTGAGCCTCAAATTTCATTCAATTTTATTCCGGGACAGTCTAATTTTGATAAGCAAATTTGACAAGTTGAATTTGAGCATTTCTTAATTACATATATGTACTCATGATACAGTTTATATACCAAACAAAATTGAGCATACACAAATTGTGATGGTACCTTCAATTTGATAGAATTTGGCCACCGGTGGCTAGGATTAAGCTCAGAAAACTCAAAAGTGGCAACAGAGATCGATTACAACGTTGCCGGCGATGATGGGGCCAAAGCTTAACATCATGGCGAAGCCTATCTCGAGCCGAACCTATTGGAATCGATAGTAATGTTTAGTCTTTTTCTTTGCCAGAGATGATGAAGTTTAAACAAAATGGAGATGTTTATTGGTGGTGTTTATGGTAGAATTAAAGGGTTTGTCAGAGTGAAGGGGTGCCGACGGTAAAAGCAGTGCAGCTAGACTTGCCGTCGGTAAGCTAATTGGAGCTAGCACATGGGTCACAATTCCATGGGGTTATGGTGGCGCGTCTGGCTTCAGCGGTGGTTGGCGAGGCTCGATGAAGCTACAGGCAAGCTCTCTTCAAAGGTCCGTTACCGGTGGTGGTGGCTATGCCGTGCCACTCACTAGTTATAGAGAGATCTCAACAACAATGGAGATTTGATTTCTCTATCCTCCATCCAAATGCAAAATGTGGGGATGATGAATAGTACTTTGTCTTGGGAAACATGAAGCTATATTTAAAGGCCAAGTTTGCTCTCCGGCAGGTGTCAATTGTATTCCATTATAAAAATATCATATACAACTGTTAACTCTTAAATGTACTGAAAAACATCTCTTGATGTCCAAAGTAACTTTAAAACTGATAAAGAATTTAAATTACAATTTTGTTTGTCCATAACTAAAAATCTATAACTCTGGTTTGGGTGTGTTGCCAGTCTACTGGCTCATGGCTGAAATCTCTATGCCACGCTTGATAAGAATAGAGCAAAACTTGCCTAGATGAAAAGTCAAAGTCAAACTTCCATCTGGTCAACCTAGTCTAATTTTCAAATATACAGATGTGAAAATTTCAGGTTGTTATATAAAGGCTTTAATTTGAAGTTGCAATACTGATAAATTTTCTCCAATAACTCCAACCAAACATTGAAATGGAATTTTGATAAATCAATAACCTCGATTAAATAATAAAATCATCTGATTCCAACTCAAATTAGTATACTAAATTAATAACCCTTTCTATATTCAAAAAATAATGTATTTTTTTTCAAAAAATCCTATAGAGCCCAATAAATATAACAAAATTAATAATTAAACATACAAATATATGTATAGGATGAAGAAAGGAGGAAGAGAGAAAATCTGGATTTCAAAGATAGCAACTTTAGCATGTCATTTCATTTCATCATATTTATAGGATAAACGTGGCATTGATTTACATAGTATGTAAAAATCAATATACATATAAACTGATGGACAATCATATTAGATCTCCTAGAAATTTGAAGTCAAGTTGAGTTGCTTAAAATATGGAGACATTTTTTTTTATCTTAATCAAGCTTTATCATGAAAGTATTCCTTTTTGAGCTCCACTGCTACACACATCTACCTGATCAAATAGAGAAAATATAGGTATATGATGTTGTGTGTTGAGCCTCAATTTCCTCTTTGATAATTGCCTTGATCCAACTATTTGAATAGACATAGTACTAGGCGTATAGCTAAGGTTGAGTGCTCATTCATAATGACCAAAGCATCTTGCCTTTTATGTGCTCATCTCAGTATGATCGAGTGAAAGACTTGACAATTCTTCAAAGTTGGTCATCAAAAGTCTGCATGCATGTCTCAAACTTCTGTGAATTAGCTTGCACATGCAATGATTCTTGTCTTATAATTTCGTGCTTTGTCTTATAATTCCATGAGCATGTTTCTTAGTTCGAATGGTTTGACTCGGCATAAATGAGAGTGGCTTTGCTAGGATATATTGTCTCAGACATGGTTGTTTCAGCATTGCTGGTGGAGGATATAGTTGTCTCAGACATTGTTATCTTGGGCACGGTCTTGCTTGTCTTGGATATTTTTGTCTCAACCATAGTTGTCTTAGACATTTTTCTCTCAGCCATAGTTGTTTAAGACAAAATTGTCTCAGCTGGATTGGCATGCTCTGATTGGCAACATTTATTTTGTGTGTATTTATATGTCATCCTTAAAAGTGCTTGAAAAACCATTAAACAAAACTCATCCTTAAAGTGCTTGAAAAAACTTTTTTTTTTTTTAAAACAATTAGTAAAAAAAAAAAATACAATTGTCACATAGAGCATGATTCGTGTTGGTATGCATATTTATATGTCATACATCAAGTTTGGCAAAATAAATATGTATGCCAGTAAAAACATAAAACCTTGTTTCAATTATTAAATATTTATTTGTTAGTAAATTAATAATTATTTTTTTATCAAAAACTAAATAACCTCTATAAAATAATAATGTTTCTTAGTAGTATTGCCATTGGAAGATTTTTTTTTTCTTTTTTTTAAAGGTTAGGTATAATCCTTGAGATTTCCTATAATTACACATAATCCTCAACAAAAATTGATTTCATCATTTACCTTATCTCACATACTGTCTATATATAGTAGAAAAAAATAATGGTTAGAGAATGCAATACACTTTTGTTCAAGTTAGTATACGTAGATTCCAACAAAATTGTTTTTCATCACATACCTCCGTACAAAATTTTCAAGGATATTTAGGTATACACGATAAAAAATTACCTTTCCAACGACACACAAAAAAGTCATCTAGAAAGCTTTAGACGACAGTTTGAAATGGTCGCCTAAAGCATCATCGTGAAAAGTTTCTAGTATATATGATGCACAAAAACTGTCGTCCTTAGTATCAAACATGATGCTCATTGACCGTCGTCTTTATTGCAATAAGACGCCAGATCCACGTGGCTAAGTTAGACATAAGACGACAGACAAAAACAATCAATTTTTTGTTTGACATGGCGCCTTAGACAATGGTCAAAATGAGTCTCATTTGGCCACCATTCTCCCTCAATGATGATGTACATTGTGCGTCGTCTATGCCCCCTAAATGACCATTAAGGACGACGCACATTGTTCCGGAGCCTTTTGGAGCCTTTCCTTTTCTCCGACGGAGGCAGAGGCATTCTGCAAAGCACCACCTGCGAGGCCATTCTCTGCACCCTCATCCCTGCCAGGGACCGAATGCTGACTCGAGTCGATAGAGAAAACATCAGCAAGCTCATCGTCTATGCGTCTGACCAAACGCACAGCACCTTCAAGGAAGCCACGCAAATAGCCGACATCGACAAGAGGAACTTCCGTATCATCAAAACATCCAAAGCGATGTCGTTCTCTCTCTCTCTCTCTCCCGCTTCACTGTGGTCCACCATCATCTCCAACATTGAAGCTGGGCTGAACCCCACCTTCGTCTGCGTCACCAAAGGGACAAATTCGACCACCGCCGTCAATCCACTGGAACCCATATGCTGAATGGCCAGCGACTACAGGATCTGGGTCCACATCGACGCTGCTTACGCGGGAACCTACTGCATCTTCCCTGAGTTCTTGCATTTCATCGACGACGTGGAAGGCGTGAACTCTTTCAACTTCAATGCTCATAAGTGGTTCTTCACCACCCTCGACTGTTGCTGCCTTTAGCTCAAGGACCCGAGCACTCTAACCAAGTCGCTTATGACGAACTCTGAGTTCCTCAGAAACAGAGCCTCCGACTCCAAGCTGAAAGAGGTGGTGAACTATAAGGACTGGCAGATCTCGCTCAATAGGAGGTTCAAAGCCTTGAAGCCACGTGGAAATGGCAAAGACTTTCGAAGGCCTCGTAGCCGCAGATAACAGGTTCAGCGTAGTGCGCCCTAGGAATTTCACTATGGTCTGCTTCAGGATCTCTCCGAAGGCGATCGATAAGCTGAAGAACGATGGCTATGATGATGGCGAGGAACGCATAAATGAGGTTAACCAGAAGCTATTGGAGTCAATCAACGCTTTGGGGTCTATATACATGACTTACATCGTGGTCAATGGTATATTTTTGCTAGTCTAAAAGGCATAGACGACGCACATAATGCGTCCTCGTTTAAGGGGCCAATCATGACGTACATAGTGCATCTTGTAAAGTTATTTTATTAAATTATATATATATATTAAAAATTAAATCATCAACCACGACCCACATATAATATATATTGTTTATTATATATATGTTAAAAATTAAGTCAATATAATTAAATAATATATAATAATATATTATATATAATAATATAATATAAAATAAAATGATAATAATATAAAGTAATATATAATAAAATAATATTTTATATGTAATATATAATAAATAAAATTATAAATTATATTATTATATTATGTACAAATAGAATGGATGACACACATAGTGCATCGTCATTGTTCATTTTATGCAACGTACATTGTGCGTTGCCTTAAGATATACACAACGCATTATGTGCGTTGTATTTGGTGATTATTTATGTCACACTTTAGGCGTTGTTTTGGCACCTTAAACGGTGCCGTTTCCTTAATGACGACAGTCTTGACCGTCGTATTTTGTGGTTTTAGACGATAGTTTTTTAGCTTCGTTTTAAGTGGTCACGTCTGCGCCACGTAGATTTGACATATTATTTATTACGACAGTTTTTTGTTGTGCGTCGTAGTTACTTAAGTTTAAGACGACGTTTTACTGTTTGTTAGTAGTATTTTGCTTAAAAATAAATTTAATAAATATATATTAGTTAAATGTGCATCGTCTTTGATATTTAATACAATGTTTGTCATGAAATGCGTCGTAAATGTTACTTTGACGATCGTCGTCTAATCAGTATTTTTCTTGTAGTGATAGGAAAATTTTTTTTTTGATGGATTTGTCTATTCACAAATCCCAAACCCCCATTTCAATGATGTCAAATGAGATTTTTGTATGGATGTCCACCTCATTGATAGATTAACTATCCATGCCCACCACTTTTATTTATTTATTTTAGTTTTTATTTTTATTTTTTACTATCTATGCCCACCAAATCACAAGTTCTCCATTTTACCCATTATACAATCCATAATTTAATGCATACAATATTTCAACCACTCTTTCTTTTCACAAATATATCTTTTTGTTACAATTTGCAGTGAATCCACTTGTATAATTCAATCCAGATTGATTTCCTTTCAATTTTCTTTGTATTAGCTACTTTTAGACTCTTGGTTAAAGTTGATAGCAAGTAGGTGATTTTGGACTCTATTTTCAAGTTTTTTAGAAGGCTTTAACAACATCAAGTCCAACTCCAACACCTACCAAGGTAATTTGCATTTTTTTTGTTACAATCATGTTATAAAAATGAATATTAATCTGTATGAATATTGTATTTGTTTTTTGAATTTTATTAAAATGGAAAAAAGTGAACGAAAAGAAGAAAAAAACTAGAAAAACCATGTAAATCCAATGTTGAAGATGAAAAAAACTCGCCCCACTTTATGTATGGGCGATGTGTGTAATTTAAATGCTGGGGTTTATAAGTTAGAGTGGGGTTCTCATTGCCTCAGGCCTACTTGTTGTCATACTACCCTAAGTAAAGGTGGGTAAGGATAGATGGGCAGAATACGAGGCATAATGTATATTTCTTGCTGCCTCGTTGCCTGCCCCACCACTTTACCCCGCCCTTACATAGGGTTGTGTGGTATACAAAATGGCTTAAATATTTACATGTACATCTTTTTTATTCGTTCATGTAATTGATATTTTAATTGTTTCAATTGCAATAAAATGGACATGTTTTTGGTACAAAAATCATAAAATGAAAAGTGAACTTGTAATCAACTACGCATGTGAGTACATTAAAATGCAAAGACAAAATCCATTTACATAAAAATAAAAGGGTTTATACTATGTGATTTGAATGATGACATTTATAAATAATTAGTTTTGGACCCATAAGAATGTAAACTAGTTTTGAAGTTTTTCTTTGCGTTTAATGTTTCAAATGTGTTGTTGTATCCTTCCCATACTGAGAGTGAAGTGGCAATCTTTATTGACAAGCTGATGACCAACTCACTCTTATATAGGTCTCTATTATATGTTGACAAAGTTGAGCATGTAGTAATTCTTCATGTGCCACATTTTAGGAGTTTGCATCCGGTGAGAACTATACATATATGATTTTCTTCCACTAAGTTCTGCCTAGAATCCCACCCTTGTTGACAAGCCCTATCCTAATGAAGGGCGGTGTTAGAAAACTAATGAATCACACTACCTTTAGTTTGATAAACCGAGCCTTTTGGTTAATCACCCTCCCTATCTAAGCACGGGTTCAAAAACTCAGGGTAGGGCTCGCATTGCCTTTTGTGTAACAAACTCAGCCATATAGTTAAAAGCACAGCCCTAGTGTAGGGTGGGTGTTATGACTAAAAATATGCTTCACACGACCTTAACACAATGTGAGTCCTTCCTAAATTGAAACACATAACCCTAATGTAGGGCAAAATGTTTTGTATTGGGCGGGCTAAATTTACAAAGGACTTAGAATAGTCCACAAACACATTCCTATGTCGTGGATGAAAATTTTCAAGCTAATTTCTAGTCTACATACATATTCTAAACATCCTTAAACAAAAATGTAACAAATTTAACAAAAAAGGCCAAACTCTTACCTCATCAATTTGTTTGGCAATTTGAGGCTCATGTTGTTTCTTTTTGTAGGTCTCTATTGGTTTTGAATTGGGATGCTCAAAATCACTTTGTATGCACTTTAATGTTTGTCTCTGGGTCTCTTGTTTTAGCATTTATCTTCTTTTACATACGATTTTGAGTATTCTTCTCTATGTGTTATTGGTTGAGGTGTTGGTGGTCGGGTGGTGTTGTTTGTTTTTCTTTTATTTTTTTGGTGGGTTTCAAAATGAATGGGTATTTGATTGTGCTGGAGGTAGTCTTAGTCCTCCATGGGGTTATCGTTTTTGATGGTGTGGTAAAAATGGAGGTTGAGAGTGAGAAAGATTGTAGAAGGGGGTTTGTACGTAGACGGTGAAAGAGGAGAATGAGAGAGAATAACGATTGTCTATCGTGGGTGAGGGAGATGAGGTGAGGTGAGAATCCATACAAAAATCTTTTGTTAAATTATGATAAATTTTTTCTATAAATATTAGAACTTTAAAGTTGCTCGCTTCCACCACAAAAGTGATTGAAGATATATAAGTTTCTATTTTAAGAGAAATTATTACATACAAAATTAAAAGATTGTATCCCAGAAAATTTGTTCATTCAAATTATTCAAGTACTAACTTTTGAATTAGTGTCCAATTTATTTTAGTTATATATCTTCATTATCTGAGTCTAAATAAATGTACAATGAAGATGTTCAAACTTTGATATTACAATTCTCCATGATTTGGAAGCCATGCATATGTCCCAATGGATTTTACTCTATTTATTTACGAAAATGAAAACAAAACGAAGAAAAATATATATTATACCATTTGACCATCATTTTTTACTATCATGGACAGATGATAGGGAAGGTAATTGTATAGGTATAAAATTATGAACTGCCATATTAACACTATTACGACATGACTAGGTTCGAAAGATGGAGCTTGAAGATTCTTGTCAATAGGAGGGTCGTCTATGGTGCGTTGGGGTTGAGCAGAAGTGTCGATATGAAGTTGACTGCAGGCTTCATCATCTTTGTCTTTGTAATTCACACTTTCGTCAAAGGAGATGTCATCAATTTGGAATGATTTTCTCTCTTTGTCATTAGGCTCAGAGAGCTGATTGCTAGCTGTAAACTGCTTTACCTTAGCATCATGGTATCCTCGGGCTGTGTAAACCCATAAGTTTTTCTCGATCAACTTGTGGCACTTTAGTCTTTGTTTTGGAAGTAGCTTTTCAAAATTTTCCCACTGCTTTCCTTTGGAGATGACTTTCTCAAGTTTGGCTCCAAGAGAATTGAGTTGTCCGAGCCAATTTTTTCTTTATTCTTCCTATTCGAGCTTCTGGGTCTCGAACCCCGCAATGATCTCGGCTGATTCCTTTAACATGGAATCACGGTCGATGATTATGCTTTGGGAATTTTGAGGAGCATCACGGATCTCTTGTAGAGATTTGTTCAACCCACAAGAGTACTAATTCATCTCTTTTATTTTGTTCAGAATATATGTCTTTTCAGTAGCAAATTCAATTTTCTCGGCCCTTAGTGCCTCGACTTCCCTGAGGGTCTCAATTTGTTTTTTCTCTGCGAAAATTAAATTTTGGCAAGCCTGCAATAAGCAAAGGAAAATTAACAAAGGAATGAAGGAAAAACTTGTAAGAAGAATAATGAAAATAAGAGTACCGTGAATCACATCATAGCAGCATCTTCTGTGAGTAAGGTCAAAGATCTCTTGTGTAAAACAACATCAAGCTGAGAGATTGACTTTGACATCAACCAAAACATACTCGTACAAGATTTGCGGAAGGAGATGTCAGGAAAGTAACTAAGTTGAACTTTACTTAGTTCTTCAGGGATAATAGTAGAGGAGTTTTTGGCATTTTTACTTGGAGTTTCAGATTCATAACATGGAGATCGAGAGATTTAGGCCTCGCTTCGGGAGCTTTGCCTTTTCAAGAAGAACCATGTGCTAGGGTTTCTGGACAATTGCCTTAGGGTTGGCCAATGAAGTTTTATTACATGAGCTTTAAGCTTCGGAGTTCTTCCTTTTATTTTCCCTCATGGCCTCTAGTTTCTCCAATGTTTTTCAAGATTCTTCAGCTGTGAGTTTAGCTGGAGCAATAGTTTTCTTTTCCATAGCTTTGCCAAGTTTCGGAAGAAGGTTTGGCCACAAGTGAGTCCAAGTGTCATGAATCGGTCCGAAGCACTTTCGGACACAAAATTTTAGAAAATCTATTTTGGAAACCACTAACTTAGCATAAATGGGAATACTTATTGGAATTAATTCCTCTTCAGAATGAAGACCCGCTTCTACAAAGGTTTCATGAGTCAGATGTGACTTGAGACTAAGATCCTTGATATGGCTGAAAATTCTGATTGACATTTTCTCGTCTGAAGTCAATGAGTTTGGAGCTTTGTAAGATGATGATTTGAAAAATAAAACATTAGAAAAATAAAAGTTAAAATAAACATAATGAAAATAAGGTTTCGTACCAGATTCAAGGTTTCAGTTATTTATAATATTGAATATAACACTTTGGTTGGAAGGGTCTTCAGCATTCAGAAACCCCCAAGCTCCCTAAATGAAAAAAAAAAAAACTACTATGCCAACCTTTATTGTAGGAGGTCGTGTAAATGAGGAGTTTCTCCCTTCGGGGAGTGAGGGTAAAACGATAAGACTCGTCCTTGTTCTTAATTAAAGAATAGTAGTGAAGGATAATGCTAAGGGTTATTACGAAATGATGAACCTTGGATAGAATAATAAGTCTGAGGAAAATTCTCTGACAGTTTGGCATGAGTTGAATAGGAGCTAAGTCAAAGTGAAATAGAAATTTTTGGATAGAAAAATTAACAAGAAAACGAAGACTGAGTTTTATAGGAAGTTCATAGAAACAAATGAATCCCTCTCAGACAGAAAGGACACACTCGTGGGGTTGTGGAAAGCCAACAACGACATTTTTGAGGTATGTATATTTATTAATAATCTTTTGTAAGGCCCTGTGTGCGTTAATGGCGGAAGAGTTAGTAGTAGGGCTTCGTTTGGGCTGGCCTTTTCTACGACGAGTGGATAGTTTTTGGATCGAAGTGGTTTAGGTGAGGAGGTGGAAGCAATCATGAGATGTCTGTATGAGTTGACATCTTCGAGGGTGATTTTAGAAGTTTGAAGGGAGATGGGGATTATGGAAAAAGGTTTGGACGGTTTGGGAGATATAGATTTTTCCAAATCCGTTGGTTCGTTAGATTTGTCTAAAGAACCTCCTATAGGGGTGATGGAAAAAGGAAAGTTTTCTTCCACTTGGTTGTGAAATGAATCCTCAGAAAAGTCGAAAGAAATGGTGGACATTTTTTTAAAATTTTTAGTAAGTTTTGAGAATGGAATAAGTGGAGAAATTTTCTTTTGAAAAAGAAAAAAAAAAAGGAAGTGCAGAGAAAAAAGGACTAACTCGAGTTTATCGAGTACATAAGGAAAAGAAAACATAGTCAAAGGTGGAGGAAGAATAGTGACTATGAAGCAGAGACAAATTTCTGGATTCCTGGAGAATAAAAAGGTACAGGAAGAAGGGATTAGCAATTGAGGTTTTCTTACTAGTTTGAGTTTGAAAATGAGAAAGAGATAAAAGAAGAGGAATAAAAAGAATGAAAAGTTTATATAGACAATTAAACGGTTTATATTGGATCATAGAAAGATGAGATCAACGGCTAAGAATTGCGGCTTTTCGTTTCGGCGTAGAAAATGAGACGATGGAATTAGGGTAATCATTAGAAACTTTGGTAGATGTTCAGCTGACATGTCGACGGTAATGAAGTTGTGATCTAATGAGATAGCCAAATTTTTGTTTTAATCAAAAAATAAACATCTGGATTTGATTTTGAACACGTTTTACTCCACAAAGTGATGTGTCACTACACGGAGTGGAAGGCTAACTGTGGATGATATTTTATATGCAAAGGTTAATCATGGATGTCTTCCAAGGATGAATTTATTTGAGTTGAAAGTAGGGTACAGATACCCAAATCTTCAGAATGTTTGAGTTAATAAGTTTTCCGAGGGAGCAATTAAAGCATCATATATTTGTAGTTACCTTAAAGAGAGAGTACCAAGCACATCCAATAGATTTTTGGACCTAAAAGTCCAAGCCGTTAAGGTCGGATGTTGAAAAGGATTTTTGAAGCGTTTAACACGTGTCCAAGGAGCCCAAACGTTAGCTGTAATCGTTTCAAAGCATTTTGACATGTGTTGAAGGAGTTTAAATGCTAATCGTAACAGTTATGAGCTCGATTAATTTCAAAGAAGTTGTGGATATTAATTAACCATGATATTAAAATCAAAAGCATTTATTAGACAGTTACAAACTTGAAAATGCACGTAGAGATACCAAAAGTATAAATAGGGAAAAAAGCTAAGACGTAAAAAAACACAACAATAATACTATCTCTGAGTATATCAATGCATATCATTTTGAACTGACTTGAGCGTTAGAGTGCATTTGGCAAGTACCACATCGGTGCTGTAACATTACATTCATTTTTCAGGTGAAATACACTACCCCAAAAACCCTAATAGGCGACGCAAAACTAGTGTCGCTAGTTGTAATTGGAGACATAAATTCATGTGTCGCTGAAAGGGGTGTTGCAGAAACTGAAAAATATTCGCGATGTCTAAAATGCGTCGCTGTAAAATAAGGGTTTTGGCGAAGCGGAACGTCGCTGATGTCCTTTATACATTGGCGACGCAAGTGTCATAGTATCTTCAGCAAATCGGCGACGTTTGCATCGCCAGTTCTCATAGAATCTGAGACGCATGAGTCTCTATTTCTCATCGTATGGATGCACTTTTCTCCTAGAATCGAAGACGCGTGCATCACCTTTTCTCCTATAATCGGAGACGCATGCGTTGTCTTTTCTCATAGAATCAGAGACGCATGCATCGATGTTTCTCATTGTATGTGCGCCTTTTCTCAACGTTTTGCTCACTCATATGTGCGACGCATGCGTCGCCGTTTTTTAGAACACGTCGCAGTTGTTCCTCCATTTGTGTCAAAATTTACCATGAATGGCGACAGCAATTGACAATTTTTCACAAAAATTATTCGTCGCTGATACAATTTTTTGGCGACGAAATTCATCACTAATTAGACAATTTTTTTAAAACCGCAGCAATTGTAACACCCCGTCCCGGGGAAAATATTGAAATTTCTCAAAGTTGACCGAGTTGACCAAGTTTGACCAAGGAAGGGCTCGGGGTTGACTTTTTGTGTGAGCGTGCTATGGTTTTGACCATAGTACCGTTGCGTAGAGCTAGTCGATACGAGTTCGTAGACTAGTAGTACGCTCAATTCTGAGTTAAGACCGAGAAGTTATGGCTGAAATAACATGAAGGGCATTTTGGTAATTTTGCTGTGGCAGGGCAAAATTACTATTTTGCCCCTGCCTTTAACAAATTTATCCAGAAGGATCTGGAAGCAGGGGACACGCCTCACGCACGCGGGCACGCACGCGGACAGCCTCCCCCTTCGCGCAGCTTCCGACCGCCCTTGTTTCGCCGGCCACGGCCAATTTCCGGCCAGATCAGGCCAAAAAAATCACCCGGGAAATGACGCCGCCGACTTCCTCTCTCCTTTGGCACCGGTGGCTCGCCGTGATGGGGTCCAGATCGTCGGGAAAAGCGAGAAATCCGGTCAGCTGCTTTTTCCACGATTCGCCGGATTCCGGCGGAGTCAGGCCGGCCCACTGCCCGGGAAAGCTTCGCCGGACCCTCCTCTCTCTTTCCCCACCCTCGACTGACCGTGAAACGCCGCGGTTTGCCGGAAACGACGACGGATCCGGCGAGGGCCGTTTCTCCTCCGGTCGCCGGATCTCGGCGGTTTCCGGTGATGAAACCGGTCCTTTCCCCCTATTTTGGACCTCCCGAAACTAATTTTGGCCTCCGTTTGTCTCGAAGCTCGCTCGTGTGGGCTGTGTGATTTGAGGGTGCTCGGCCGCCGCTTCCCGGCCATTTTCCGGCCACCACCGGCGGCGGTTGGACGAGGTAAGTTTTCGGTTGCACCCTACTCTTCGCGAGCTTCGTTTCGATATATAATTTGTGTATTATAACTAAGTATTGAAATTTACCCGGTTTGAACAGTAGTGTTAATAATTGTTAAAATAGAAATTAATTGCTAATTGGTGATATAGATATGTGTGGTGATGTTTTGGTGCTTGCTGTGGAATGTATATGGAAGCATATAATTACTGTGAGATAAGTAGTTGCTGGTTGATTGTGTTGAAATTAGTTAAAATTGTAAATTGGTTGTATGAAAATAATTGTAGACTGGGTCGGTGAATACTTTTATTGAATTGTTGTGTTTGGGAATAATTTTGCTTGATGAGCATATACATTATATGTTATTGTGTATTAATCATTATAAATTGTGTTTGTGCGAATTGTAAATGAATTGTCTGTGATATTAATTTGGTTAGTGGATGATGTGTGGCATTTATACTTTTATGTGGTAATTTATTTATTGTGTATTTTTCTTTGGATTAAATGCTGAATGTGTTTGATTGTAGCATATTTGTGTAAATATGCTTTCGGAACTACAGGTAGCTTGATCCCTTGTTGAAAGGGTATGTAGGCAGCTCAGTTTTAAACTGAGTGCAGCTACACCGTACTTAAACAATATATTTGTTTAAGTGTTGAGTTGCGTACTGTTTGGTGATCTAATTGTGTGGAAATGCGTGCTGGTAGAATAATTTGGTTTTAGGAATGGTTTTCTTGCAGGTTTGTAGCTTTTAGCATTTTTGGGGAGTGTTAGAAACAGCCGAAATGCTGCCGAAATTTTTAATAAAATTTCCGGCAATAGTAAACTTTTCGGTCTGTTAATTCTTACCCCTTTAAAATTTTGTTTAGCGGGTTTTTCATGACTGCTTGTGGCTTAATGGCAACATTAAGTCACGCAGGCAGGATCTTTGCGGGTCGGGTCCTGTCAGCAATTCCCTATTTGAGACGTCGCCGGATAATTCAAATTTATTTGTATTGACTAATTAAATGATTTTTTAAATCTCATTTGAATATTTTATAAAAGAAATTTAAATGTATAAATATAAATAATTAAAATTAAACAAATTTAAATTTAATTATCTATTATAGGCAATAGAATGATGAAGGACTTAAATTTAGTAAAAATGAGAATCAATAGGCAAGTGATATAACAAATTATATAAGAAAAATGAAATATTTTCAAACAATGCAAACAACAAAATTACATATGTACAAATAATGCGAACAACAGAATTACAAGCAGTTAAATATTTCCATAAGTATTATAATTAAATGTGACATTGTTTTTGTAATGTAAAAGTATGTATATATAAGCGGAACTACTATATATAACTTACTACGATATGAGTGGGAGTATAGCAGCTGTCCATTCTGCTCTAAAATGGGCAACATATTGCTGGGTCCAAGCACTATCTTGGAACTGCACATACATACCAAACAAGTAGTTAAAATAAGTATTAACTAATATATAAATTCTTACTGAGTGGAAAAAAAAAATTTATTACCATGTCCGCCAAATTTTGTTGAGCAACATTATTTACTATGATGTCCCGCATGATCATCATCACATAATATCTACATTCGGTATTTCCTGGTTGTTTTATCGTCTATACAAAAGTGATACAAAAAAATAAGTTAATCATTATATTCAATAGGTAAGTAATTTTTTGTTAGACAAATAATATTAATATGTATTTATAATTATTAATAAATACTTATGTGTAAAAATCTTAGCCAACTTTATGTATAAAAATGTTATTGATGTACCTTTGTTTTAGGCCATCTAAGTTTTTAGTGCCGAACTTTTTTTTTGGCCATCAAATGTACAGTTCCAAGACAAGTATGTGCTATATATAATCACCAAAAATAAAATCAGCAATTAATTACTAATTTTATTAATAATCATCCACGTATATAGTTAATTATGCATACTTACCTATCCAATAAACCCCTAAAGTCGGTCATTCTTTGACGGTTGTTCTTTGGAAGCGCATCATGAAACCATGCAACTGCTAAGTATGGGTCAACAACACCCAACATCCAATGGTCTCTACAAAAAGTATTAATTACAAATGTTTTAATAAAACTCAAATAATCCATTGCAATATTAGACAACTTATAGTACCTTGACCAGTACAGAAAAAACCATAGCTAGCCCTTTTCTGCATCTCTCCATCTCATCAAAATTTTAAGTTCTCGCTCATCGGGATTTCTCCTTTCTACATTGGCTATATCATCAGGGAGCATAAAACAATATTTCCCTAGTTGTTCACCCATTAGTCGGGAATCTAAATGCCTAAGCAGTGAATCATCATTTACATAGTTAGTTGTATGTAACAAATATAGCAATAAAATATTTTTCAATTAATGCAATAAAGTTGGAATTACATACCTTATGTAGAACAAAATGCAAGACTGTTGCAACTCCAGCATGTAACAAAAATCTTGGATATCTTTCTTCGAAATTGATATCAAGACTTCATGGCCCAAAACTGTCGGTGGCATGGAGGCCATCCATATGTGATACATGTTGAAAGGGTCGAGCCACCTTAACAACTCTATAAGTGCAGGGCTACGGTTGTATGAGCCGGCAGCATCAACTTCATCAGCTATAGCAACATCTGCCGGCTCAGCCTCTATTGGTTGGGACCTATGTGAGCCACTTGATCCTACATCAACCACCTATTTTCCCTTTGATGTTCTCCTTTTCCCATAATCCTAAAACCAAAATAATTAAACATCTTAGTATCACAAATTAGCTAACATATATATGGAAACATAACAAGTCGGTTTTAAATATATATATATATATAATATTATATACCTCATCGGATGGCAGAATAACAAGATGACCCCCCACGCCACGAATGATCCTTCTGCCTCTTTAACATATAGCATGTCAAAAGAGGGTACATGTAACAATGCAGTAAGATCAATTGCTTCATTCAGTGAGACTCTAACGTTGTCTGGTCCCAATTCTATACCATGACAAACTGAACTATCGGCTGGCAAAGTCCCAGTTGCCACAACGTTATCTCGTGTCCCTTGTGCAGCCTTTTTAATTTAAATGTGTCGCCTAATTACTATATAATTTTTGATGTCCTAAGTCACATACTATTGGTTACATTGTAATTGAATGAATGAATTGACAAAAAATAAGTGACGCGTTGGAAAATTTAAATGCGTCGCCTATGCCTATGTTTTAATGGTCTACATATGTCACCTATTGCTTACAATGCGTCTCCTAATGTATACATACAGTTGTGATATATATTATGGAAGGAATAATGTTCACCTACATATCAATAAATTAAAATAAATCCGTTAAACCGTATATACTTTTATCCACATTTTCATGTTCACCTATATATCAACAAACCGTATACATTTGTATCCATAAATGTATAACAACAAAACTCATGGGATTTATCATAGTATGACAATAAAACTCATAGGATTTATTTAATTTATTCCAATCAATTACATCATAAAAATACAAACACTCAAAACCGTATACAACATCCATTTATATACATTCAATAAACATACAAAGAGTCATATTAAATACAATATTTAATTTATGCTAACATAATTGAATTTATCCATATTTTAACAAAGATATTAAAAAAAAATTGGTCAAATAATATAGGAGTTGCATACTCGTTTGAGTTCTGCGGCCGCGGTAATGGAGCCCAACAGTCCGGCGGGGAGAGAGTTTGAGAGGAAGACAGTCCGGCAGTGGCGGCTTGTTTTTGTGAAATATGAGGTTGGGTTTGAGTCCGGCAGGGAGATAGCTTGAGAAAAAAAGAATTGGGGTCGGTTAGATGGGGGTGGGGGGGGGGGGGGGGAGGGGGGNGGGGGAAGTGGGGAGAGAGGTAGCCATAAATTTGGGTTGGTGGGAAATTGTCCCGCCATAAATTTTCACCAAAAAATTTATATCAACTCATTCCCATAACTTTTCGTACATGGTATATTATTTATAATTATAATAATACATTTAGATATATAGCCTGAAGATATTTATTAAACATTAGAATTTGATATCAATTCATGCATACATACAGATGTATTTCTTTTCATATACATTTTAATTCTTAAAATTATATATTGTAGTTGAAGAGATTAAAATACTATAGGCAATGCTAGCGTCTCCATTAATGCAGTATTGGCGATGCTAGCGTCTCCAATAATACAGTATTGGCGATGCTGGCGTTGCCAATAACCCTAATTTTTTTTAAAGCATTGTTTGTAAGTTCACATTATTGTTCAAAAATGTAAAATCAATCATATATGGTATCATATAAACATAAATATATATGTATAGTGCATACTGAACACAACAATTATATCAATTATTGATGCATGCATATAAATTGACATCTATACTAGCTTTAAAAAATTTGCATGCAATATCTTTACTTTGTTTTCATAGTTAATAAAAATTATGTGAACAAATTGTATAATGGATATGTTATATAATTATACAGTTGGATTTCTTTTCATATACATTTTAATTCTTAAACTTATATATTGTAGTTGAAGAGATTAAATTACTTGAATATTAAAAAAAATACCACTATAGGCGACGCTAGCGTCTCCAATAATACAGTATTGGCGATGTTGGTGTAGCTAATAACCCTAATTTTTTTTTTAAAGCATGGTTTGTAAGTTCACATTATTGTTCAAAAATGTAAAATCAATCATCTATGGTATATCATATAAACATAAATATTTAGATTAAGGCTCATAAATATTTATTACATAATTAAATTACTTATAATTATCATAGCCACATCCCTTCACAATCTTCACGAATATAAACTTCGTCATAGTCTTCGTCACTGTTAACATCAATGTCATGCTCCACACATGGGAAACGATCAGCAAATGGGTTATGATCCATGGGAGTGTCTTCGATGTCATCGTCTTGTTCAACATCATTAACAAATACATCACGTTGCGGTGGAGATAGCACTACTGACCAACGTGGATCAACCTGATCCTCAACATAAAAAACTTGTTGCGCTTGTGAGGCCATGATGAATGGACCTGATCTGTGACCTAACTTATTAAAGTTGACAAATGTAAAGCCTAAATCATCAGTTTTCACACCCGTACTACTGTCAACCCAATCACACATGAAAACAGTGATGCGAAAACGAACGTAATTGACATCCCAAATTTCTTTTACTTTACGATAGTAAGTCATATTCGCTAAAATAGGATTATTGTCTTTTGCTGTTGCATAATGCATACCTTGGGCTACTATCTTCACTCCACTGTTTTGTGTGACACGTTTATTGTCCATTTCCACAATGTTGAAACAAACCCCTTTAATGACATACCCTTCATGCTTCGTTACCACCCATTGTGGACCCTGTGCAAGCCACCTCAATGTGTCATCCACATTACAAGTCAGTTTACATCGCTTGGCGTCAACCTATTAACATCATATATTGGAAGTCATTAGAATATTGAGGAGCATTAAATAAATTGTTTCTAATTTGAACATGCACCAAACAATTAAAAGATATATTTTAAATTAGCTATACCTTATCATGCAACCAATACATAAATGTGCGGTTCTGCTCGTCTTGAATACATTTTGCCTTCTTTCCTCTGTTTCTTTTATCGGCTTTAAATGCTTCCAAATGAAAACTAACAACACACACAAGACACAAAATATTAAAACCGTATATTCATGCATATATGTACGTGCAATATGCAATAGATATTGACAATAAAAATCCATACCTTCTATATGGCTCCACCTCCGGAGAATTTGAAAGAACAATCATATGGACTTGCTCCCAAAGCTTTTAATCAATTTGGTACATCTTTCCATCTTTAATAGGGGCACCGACATCCTCACTGTCATTCAGCCTTTGATATCTGCCAGTAGGGTTCCCAATTGTGTCTAACCTTCGTTGGTACTCACTACAAAACTCGATTGCTTCTTCAGCTACATAACTCTCAACGTTGCAACCTTCTGGTTGGTTTTTGTTACGAACATAACTCTTCAATATCTTCATGTACCTCTCAAATGGGTACATCCATCTGAAATGCACTGGTCCACACAATCAAACTTCTCTTACAAGGTGCACAGTTAAATGAACCATTACATCGAAAAAGGATGATAGGAAGAACTTTTCCAGCATGCACAATGTCCTCACAAGATCACTATGTATGGCATCAAGGGATGCAGTCTCGATTGATTTTTTACATATTTAATTAAAGAAAAAACAAAATCTAGCAATTGCAGCTCGGTCGTTTGTAGGAAGCATCAGGCGTATTGCAAGAGGCAATAGTTGCTGCATCAACGTGTGATTATCATGGGACTTCATCCCTACTAGCTTCAAGTCATCCATTCTCACAATATTACAAAAATTTGATGAATAACCATCAGGAACTTTTAGCTCTGCCAAACAGCAACAAAATATATGTTTCTCTTGTTTGGATAACGTATAACATGCAAGAGGCAAAAAAGTTTGTGCTCCACGTACCGACGAGGCCAATTTAAGCCGAAGGCCCATATCCACTAAATCCAGCCTCGCATTTATTCCATCTTTCGTCTTACCTGGAATATTAAGCAATGTACCTATTATACTTTGGCAAATATTTTTCTCAATATGCATCACATCCAAGTTGTGGCGTATATGGAGATATTTCCAGTACTGTAAGTCAAAAAATATTGACTTCTTTTTCCAACAGTCAATGGTATTGGAGGCTCTCTAAATTCTTGAAACCCATTGAAACTCTTCTTTTGCTTTAGGTATGGATGATTATGAGGTAGGAATCTTCTATGCCCAACAAAACTCATTTCCCGGCCATTTTGCAAGCGAATAGCAAAAGTGTTCTGACTGCAAATTGGACATGCATGGTATCCCTTCGTTGCATGATCGGCTAAGTTGCCATAAGTGGAAAAATCATTTATCGTCCATTGCAGCACTGCCCGTAAAGTGAATTCCTCTTTATTATAAGCATAAAAGCTTCAATGCCTCCGTCCCACAACAATTTCAATTCTTCGATTAAAGGGTCCATATATACATCGATACGGTTGCCATGCTGCTTAGATCCAGATATTAGAAGAGTCAACATCATATATTTTCGCTTCATGCACAACCAGGGAGGAAGATTATACACGACATTGATAACAGGCCAAACACTGTAGACACTACTCTGTAAACTGTGCTGGTTCATTCCATCGGCTGCAATACCGAGTCTAAGGTTTCTATCTTTTGCGGTGAAGTCTGGCCAATAACGGTCTACCAATTTCCAAGCCTGGAGCATCCGCTGGGTGCTGCATTGTGCCTCTTACATTCTTTCTCTCATTTGCATGCCACTACAAATTCTTAGCGGTCGAAACACTGTGGAACATTTTTCTAAAACGTGGAACCAGTGGAAAATATTTTTGTAATTGTGTTATCTTCTCCAATTTTCCATCTGGATGACCCACATTTAGGACATAGCATTAGATCCGCAAACTGTTTTCTAAACAAAATACAATTTTTGGGGCATGCGTGTATCTTCTCATACTTCATTCCCAAAGCAGTTAGGATCTTTTTAACATAGTAAATAGAAGTTGGCAAGACATTATCGCGTGGCAACATCTCAGATAACAACTTCAGCAGTGTATCAAAGCTCTTGTTAGAATGCCCATATCTACCATTCAAGTTATATAATTTAACAACAGCCGATAATTTGGTAAATTTTGTGCATCCTGAAAACAAAGGTTTCTCTGCCTCTTCCAATAGACTTGCAAAATGATCAGGATTTTTGGGAATATCAGAATGCATATTATCGAAGGTATCCCGAGTCATTTTGATGTTGTTGTATGCCACATCTTCTTTGTTATCGCTGTCCTCTTCATTGAATTCTAAATCTTGATTAACAAACTGTGAAGACGCCTCGCCACTAGCTGACTGGTAGGAATATTCATCATGCCAAACCCATTGCCTATAATTGCTATTGAATCCATTCCAATATATGTGACCTTTTATGTCCTCCATAGAATGCAATGTCATATTGCCATATTTCATGCAAGGACACCGAACGACATTATGATTACTTACATTTTTTGCCGCAAATTCTAAAAATTCATCCACACCTTTGGCAAAACGTGTGGATCGTCTATCCGGATATATCTATGACTTATCCATTCGATAAAATATTATTTGAGTAACTAATGCAGTAATCTTTGTATTGCATTAGCATATGAAAGTAACCAAAAAACAAACGAGAATAAAATATTACAAAACAAAAACACAAGTATGCAGGAATATTGTGTATTAAATGTTTAAATAATATGAAATTTGAGTTTACATGTAAACTTACTTGCAACATGCAACTTTGGTTGAGTTTGTGTTCAGCTTCGTATGATGTTTCTGCACATGGAAAAATGATATATAGATCGAGAAACTAAAACTAAATTAATAACGTAAAATACAATGTTAAAAAAAATGTAAAATATAAATATAATTTATTGCAACAATAAAGGGGTGGATGGACATTAAATGACGCATTCATTACAAGTTGGTAGACAAATGGTTGGCCATTTGAATTTAAATTGGACAAGCGACGCAAACGTTGCGAATGAAATGAATTATTTTTACATATGTATATAAATTAAAGTTTAAATGTTTCAATAATGAACAGTAATTGTTTTTATTGAATTAATTAAGCTTGTTTATTCAATTACTATAAAATCAATTTTTTAATGAACATATTAATTTATATTTATTTGATCGTTTATTAATTACTTCTTAAACGGTCCTAATATCTTAAGTATTATTTAATTATTATTGTACTTCTTTTCTATATATTTGTGGTGAATAAATTATAAGGCTCTTTCATATATATAGCTAAAATATATACATATACATATACATATACATATACATATACATATTATATATACAAAACAATATCCGACCAAATATATGAAATATTTTTATTGATATTACACAAACATGTTTACATAGATATAAATTATCCATATATATGAATCTCGAGCATATCATTATCAGGTTTATATTAAATTTTGCAGATCCCGATCGACATATGCAAAATTAACCGAGGGAGCAGAAGAAGAAATGCGCGCCTTGTCCAAGTATTTGTTGCCTTGCCGTTCTATGATACTGGACAAGGAAGCCTCCTGTAATAACAATGAAATATTTGATCTTTAGAGATACGTTAACTACTAGAAGAATATACGACATTTTGAAGTGAGTTGAAAACCTAAAAGGGAGTAAAGATCATAAATATTTTATCGTTTCCATATATTTTGAAATAGTATCAGCTAAAAGATAATGAAACCAAGAAGATTAATACATGCATAGTTGATTTTTTTTTTTCCAATGGTTGAAGAATATTTCATTCTTTCCTTTTATTTTGAAATAATTTCAGCAGAATAATTGGGCATAACAGCTGAAACTATTTCAAAATATAAGGCAAGAAAGATATATATATATATATATATGTAAAAGAGAGAAACAAATCTTGAAATGTGAATTGTAAACGTGAGGATGTGCCTATTTATAGATACATAATGGTAGGTGCAAATTAAATGTTAAAAGATAGGTTGGAATTAAATACGGTAGCGGAAGTTATTGGCGACGCTAGTGTCGCCATTTTAAAGTTATGGGCGCTGCGTCGCCAATAACGTTTTGTTTAATTTTTTTTTCTGAATATTATTTCTTTTACAATAATAAATAATGGTAGGTGCAAATTAAATGTTAATATATAGGTTGAATTAAATATGTTCGGTTATATCTGTTTTCAGCGACGGAGGCGTCGCTATTTGGAAGTTATTGGCGACGCGAATGTTGCCATTTGAAGTTCAATAACCATTTTTTTTCCTTAATAATATTTATTTTAAAATAATAGATGAGTTGATTACAAGTACTTCAATATGTTATAAATAAACTGATCGATAAATTAGCAAACATAGGTTTTTCAACCACAATATAATTTAACTATTTTATTAAATATTCTAATTTAGTTTATTAATGTACGAGTCAGCATCAGCATCTTGACTCGCTGACTCGTACGTTCGTTCTTCGTAGCTGCTCCCACCGATGATGCTCCTCTTTGACCCCCATTTAAAGAAGATAGAATGAAACCTTTAATATGTATGAAGGTGAAGTACCCGAAGTGTATGGATCGACGATTTGTAGTGGATCGATCATTTAGAAGAGAGCAATGGTCAAATTTTTTTTTAACATTTCCATATATTTTGAAATAGTTTCAGCTAAATCGAAGAAAAAAATATGTATTTGTGATTTTTTTCCTTTTTTGATGAATGTTTCTTTTACAGTAATAGATTATTTTTTTTTTCAAAATAGAGATACGTATTTATAGATAGAGAATGGTAGGTGTGAATTGATTATTTTGGCATTGTGAAATAATTGTGGTAGGTGTGAATTAATTTTTAGTGTGATATGAATTAAATACCGATGCATGTTAGTCCAAATACTTTTTCATATCAGTCTTTTATAAGAGAACACGCCTCGCTGGAATCGCGAGGAGAAACGGTGACACTAGTGTCCCCGTTTTAAGAGAAACGGTGACACTAAATGTCACCGATTGAAGAGAAACGGCGACACTAGTGTCGCCGATTGCCCTTGTTGCTCAATCCCGCCATTTCAAATACATGTGTTGCATAATGTATTTGGCGCGCAACCATTTCGCGCCACCTGCTCCAATGGGTGTCGCTGAATGTGATTGCAGCGTATATTTTCCGCGACGCTTTACAAATGCCCGTCGCAAATGTATTTGGTGCGTAGATTTTCGACGACACTTGTGGAATGTCTGTCGCGAAATATATTTGGCGTGCTTATTTTTCGGGACACTTGCCAAATTTGTGTCGCCGAATATTCTTGGCGCCACATTTTTCGCGATGTTTGTTGATCGCGCGTTGCGAAAGATGATTTCATGCACATTTTAGCAACGTGTTTGCATCGCTGTTTTGTTCAAATAAAGACGACGCACTATGTTTGTGTCGCCATTAGTTTATCGCCACGCAATTTTTTTGATTTGTTGCGCATTTAATGTCGCCGATTAAGGTTTTTGGCGTAGTGATAGTACAAGATCAAATGGTGGCAAAAAGTTGCAATCACAATACCTTAGGCCATGTAGGTGCAACATTGCCATATAATGGAACATTGGTCCATAGTAACGTAATATTGATCCATAACTGAACAACTTGATCATTCATGACTTACATTCCTCATATTGCATAATATTGATCATAATACATAATATTCATTTATAAATGACTAATATTAGGACATATAGATGCAATATGACCATATAGTGTAATATCGGTCCATAAAAACTTAACATAATCTATAACTGAACATCACCATTAATGATGTTAATATATGGCAAATTCTGGATCATTAATTGAATTTAGTTAACAAAATTAGTTAAAAATCTACATAGAAACCGCACCTTCCAAATTTCACTTTTTAATAATTTGTTTTTAAAAAAAATTACATGTGGCATCATCGCACCTATTGTATTACTATCACAATTCCCTCCCATTTTTTCCTTTCAAAAACCGACATTGTTTCACTCTAAAACAGATTATAACCGATTACAAAGCTTCATTTGATTTTTACTGCGCCAAGTGTTATGCAATGAAATTAATCTTAATGCTAAGATCCTTTTATGTGTCGCACTGTAAACGGGGCCTGGTTAAGAAATTTGATTTATTAGCAGCTTTGCATGGTTATTCCTCTCTGGATTTGTGCACGGAAGTCAATATCAATGATTAATATTGTTGCCATGTTTTGCAAATAAGAGACTGCCACATGTAAATCACACTCTTTGCATTGCAAATATACAGCAGACAACAGGGCCTCTTGGAGCTCTTCTGGTTCTGTCCAAACTCGACAGAGAGAGAGCGTACTTCTGATAATGGCTACGAGAGGAAGACCCAGAAAGGTTTTTTTCTCACTTTCTTATTTTTTTATTTATTTAATTATTTTTAAGTATCTTCTTCTTCATCATCTTTTTTCCTTTGTAACTTTCTACATTTACTGCCATTTTCCCTTTCTTTCCCACTGATTTTCTCACATTGTCTTTCCCTTCTTCAAATGAACGGAAGGCGACCTCTTTTATCTTTACCTTTTTATTCATTTCTTGTATTTTCCCATGTTCTGCAAAGCCCTGATAGAATTGTTTTTCTCACATTTCTCCTTTTTTTTTTTTTTTTTTTTTTTTTTTTTTTGGGTCTGTTTGGATATTATTGTTTTGCAGAATAGAAATGGACGGTTGGACGCTGCTCTAGACGCCATGGGGTTTTCTGAGAAATTGGTTTCTCAAACAGTTGATGAACTGTTGAAAGTGGGCTTTTCTCATCTCCTTGGCTTTTATTTATTTATTTATTTATTTATTATTATTATTATTATGCCAAATGATATTGAAAAAGTTGGTATATCTTTTTAGAGGTTGTGGATTTGAGATACTATTTTTCCCTTTAAATTTATTTTATAAAAATTTCAAATTATTATTATTTTTGAATCACCAGCTTCCTCAGTTTTGGGGTTTTAGATGATATATACAAATGGTTTTGCTTCAGGTTTATGGAGATGGCGGATGGGTCTTCATTGAAGAGGCTTCATACCTCCTCCTCATAAACATCCTTCTTAAGAAACAAAATGACGATGAAGAAAAGGTTAATTTATACTTCATGTTGTTATTTGCTATATTTATTTTTGTCTTGTAAGATACTATGCTCTGTATGTTTGCTGAGGAAGGGTAGGAAAAGGAAGAATTTGAGAATCTGAATGTAATATATTCTACCATCTAAAGCTTGGGAAATCAATAAGCTTCACTTAATGGAAAATACTATTCCTGTTCGAATTATTTAACAGTTGGCACTTATATTTTTAGAAAGATAGAACATGAAAATGAGCTGTTTTTAGTCCTTGGCGTGCTGGTAAGTAGTCGTGTAACTGTGCAATTGTTTTATCCCTAAGAGTTAATAACGTATCCTTCTCCAACTTAAAATTTGTGCATCAACTTTTTTTAATTCATCATCATTCACTGGAAACCTTTATAAGAAATTACTGTGTATGGTTGGTAGCTTCTTGAATTGGAACTTTCGGAAGATGTCAAAATACTTTTTACTTTTAGAGAAGTAATTGAACCCTTTACTTGATATCATTGTGTTTTGCTGTAATCTATTTCCATAAATCATAGCAAGTTACCTTGCCATGTTCCTACCCCCAAGTTACCATGGCAGAGGTTATATAGTATGCAAGAAAATATAAGATTCAATCCCTTATGGTCACTATGCCTATTGTGCATTTCATTTACTGGTTCTTTAGTGCAGAATGCCTTAAGATAAATTACTCTGGTTTAAACCATTCTCTTTTTATTATACAAAGATCCATGGCCCTGTATATTTAAGTTGAATATTCATTTTGTACAATTCGAACACATACATAATTTTATTAATGTCTCTGTAATACACTTCCAAAGGATACTTCATTAGGAGATGGAGATAGAGGCAGAGAAGATACTGAAACATCAGCAGCTGGACCTTCAGCAACCATTGAATCTTTGGACTCTGTGTCTATTACTAATGACTCAGGTAATTGATTTTCTGGCTTCATCTTTAAGCATTAAATACATTACCATTTATACAAACAAGAATGGCTGGTTCCTGGAGATTTTTAAGATTCTTCCCTCAACAACCATATATAGTTTTTCCTCTCCCTGTAAAGTTGATGGGTATAGTGGATCCATTTTCAATAAATTTGGGACTAACTATACTGAATTAATTGTCTTGAATTTTTTTCTTAAGCAAACAAATAGAGATTTGACATGACTTACTGAGACTGGTAAATGTTGACATGTTAAGGATGCTATAGTTTTGTATTTCATTTATATATTTCTATTTTGTTTTGTAGCTGCCAAGGATTGCCTCCCAACAGCAGAAGCAGAAAAAAGAGGCCTGAAAATTATGGAGCTGAACTCTGGCAAAAGGAATTTTATCGCAGGATGCATTGTTAAGGATTCTGGTGCTTCTAAATATAGTAGGAACATCCTCAGCAGTTCCCAGCAATTGGTGCGTGGTGTTTCAACCCAGACAGGTAGACCTTGCCATGGCTGGCTTTCTGATGACGATGAGGATGAACTTGAGGATCTATCTCCAGATCCTTTACCACAATGTTTGGAAAAGTTGCTTGTTGGATGGCATGGGAAGAGAAAGCGCAAGAGAAGGTGGGATATGAGGCCTGAAGATATGTTAAGGCTTAATTAGTCTCTCCATTAATACTCATGATAAAACCTTCTTTTAGGGAAATGTGGTGTTTGTACATAAATCACAGAATTGGTAACACAAAGTGAGAGAAGCATAGGTTTTTTCTTTGATAGATTTCAGCTCAGATCTATAGATTACCACTTAAAATATTACCACTTTTTATTTTTATTTATGTTAATTATCACGATATGGAGAAGCAACCAAACTAATTCGCTTGCATTTTTTTTTTAACAGATTTTACTTCATATAACAGTGAACAAATGCACAGAAAAGTTAAGTTTATTGAAATATTTCATCATTTGGTGCAATGTGTTTTGGTATTTTCGAAGTTTTAACTTATTTCCTTGCATGAGCATTAGTAAAGTCCTGATGAAATAGAAAAATTCGGTGCCTATTATTGCTTCATGATTATTCCAATATTGCTGAAATTGGTTTTTCTCTTTGGGGAAGGCAATTTTTCCTTGCATGGACAATTGAGAAAATGATAATCCAGAGGAGATATACTTATCTGGCTGACCCAATGTGTTAGGAAATTTAAGTTTTATTTAGCATAATTTTTGTGTTTGCTTTTGCATTTTCAATAATATTTCAAACAAAAATTACTTTTTACTAGTTATTTTCGGGCCTAAGCACCCTAAAAAATTTATCTTTCTGAACTTAACTAAAGGAGAACTAATGCTTACTAATTTTTGTTAAATTCAAATTTATAAATTCGTGCAAAATTCTAGGCAACTCCTATTATTAAAAAGGTGGAGTTGTGATTATCTTATAACTTTATTTTTTTTAATAAAATTTTTTCTTATAACTGAAATTATCAAATTTCTTAGCACAGTTGTCAAACTAAAATAAAAATGGAGAAGGCAAATTTTGCTCGAGAGGCTAAAGAAATTCAAGTAACCCTGTGAAAGCCTATAATCTCTCCACAAAGAAAGGGTATTTTAGCATTTATCTTGGAAAAAAACGTTTTTTTTACCTATAAAAAAATGTTTTAAAATACCAATTAAATACTTGACCTTATAAATTCACCAATGAAATATTATCCCAAAAAATATTCTTTGAGAAAAGTATTCTAACAAAGAAAAAAAAATGTTTTTAGTTTCATAAAACACTAGAAATCAAAGCAAAACAATCAGAAACAGCATCTCAATATTTATTTTAATCTTTTCAAAATAGAATAACTATTAATTTCATTTTCAAGTAATTTTAATTTTCTAATTATTTATTTATTTTATGAATAACTTGGTCGCTACAACGGTTACACGTGGCTCATCATTATTCATAATCCGAGGTTCAATTTTGATAAATAAATATAAATTCGTTGCGCGCGTATTTTACACAAGAAATATAAATATAGAGGATATCTTATTTTAGAATTTTCATACCCATATATATATCGGTTTCTTTCTCTAAGGATAAGACTCATATAAAATCAGGAGCTTCAAGTTTCGGACAATAACTTCGCTTCAACCTCTCACATTCTCTCAAAATCCCTCAAACTCAGAGCTTCAATGGCGATAGGGTTTCGGCAAAATTAGAGCTTTTCGTTGACTCTTACCGGAAAAAAATGAACTGTCCGGCAACTTTTCTTGGTAATTACTCAGCCTTATCGCCATTCAGCACTTGCTATAATCTTCGTTTACAGCATTGTTTGGCTCCCTCGATTAGTTTTCAGCTGAGACGGTGTATTCGGAGCGGATTGAAGTTTCATCAGGTTTCGAGGTGACAGTTTTTTGAATGATTAATTTGTAACGCAATCAAAATTTGCTTGTTTTGTTTGTTATTTGGTTTAATTGTGGCGGTACATTGAATTTTTGCAGCAAGCGAGTGACTCTTTGTAGAGCCGCTGAGACGCAGACCGAACCAGATAGCAATAACGATAAGGTAGAATTCTCGAGTCGACATTGTTGTCTTACATATGAAAATTCTTTAATCATTTTTGAAAAGTTTGTTTAATTTACAAAATTATATGCTCTTATGTTTCAATTAAATGCGCCTTTGTCAACATTTTAGCAAACTTGTTGAACATATTGTGCTCGTTTCTTTTCTTTCCTTTTAAATGATTATTTATTTATTTTTATTTTATGCGTTAAGGAAAAAGAAGTAAACCAAGATGGGGCAGAGCCGCCTTCCACGGATTCCCTTGAGCAAGAGAGCTCTCATCTTGATTCTAAGCCAGTAGCAGCAGAGCAAATAAACAACAATGATACTGAAACTAATGCTCTAGGAAGTGTAAAGGTAATTCTGTTTTTAATTAAAGATTCACATTCCCATAAAATTGTGGATTTACTAGTTGGTGATAATTATTGCACTTTTATGTTTAAGTCAAAAGGAACTGATAAATGGTGTAGTAACTTCCTGGCCACTGCCTATGCATCAAAGATTGTGGATAAGTTCCTTTACTTAGGAGTCAATTTTAGATGTGCTTGTAGTGCCTAGTAGTTGGAGGTGGTTTTCTGTGTCAATTTCACGTTGAAATTTTAGGCTGATTGTCTGATAATACCATTTTCCCTATGGAAGAGACCCAGAGACCCACCTGTTTATTGGTTTATCTCCCAGTATAGAAAAAACTTCCCCTTAAGTGTGGAAATATCTTTTCTTCTTTTATTAATATGCATGGTATTGAATATTGTTTTCTTCTGCTCTTAAATTATTAGCTCGTGCTTGAAACAGGATGTTGATAATGCTGAAGTTGCCAGTGGATCACCTCTGCCAGGTGTGAAGGTGATTATAAATAATTCCTTACTTTACTTTTCCTCTGTACTGGAAAGGCGTCTTCTTGTCATGTTTTCTTGCGACATATTTTCCCTAATAATTTGCTGAGCAGCCACAGCAATTGGACGAACTAATCAAGATTCCAAAGGAAACAATTGAAATACTTAAGAGCCAAGTATTTGGCTTTGATACCTTCTTTGTGACAAGCCAGGATCCTTATGAGGTAAATTAATTAGTCTATATACCTTGTTTGGGCATGTTGCACCTCAATTCTGTGAGCTAGACAGAAATGTAACTTGTATGTTGATTAAGTTGAAATTGATATTCTATGTAGGTTAGGATATTGAAGGGTGCTTATATAATAGCAAACCAGTTGAAGTTGAATTATACTCATCCTAGCTAGCATTTCGTTGTTCATCTTAGCAATTGATTTTGTTTCATTTGTTAGGGTGGAGTCTTATTCAAAGGTAACCTGAGAGGGCAGGCTTCCAAAAGTTATGAAAAGATAAGTAAGAGAATGCAGGTATGGGGTATCTATGTTTATGCTTCTTTCAATTCACTGGTTAAGAGAAATTCAAGATTAAATCTTTGCCCACATTAATTTGTGCACTATTCATATAAGGATAAATTTGGGGATGACTATAAGCTTTTCCTTTTAGTCAATCCTGAGGATGATCGGCCAGTGGCTGTTGTAGTTCCAAGAAAGACCTTGCAACCTGAGAGAACTGGTGATTGTTAATCTCTTTTGCTACAATTATTATTCTATTCTGTTATAGGACATCTGAAATTGTGGGGCAGAAACAGTCAACATAAAGCATGTGATTTTTGGAATGATTTATTTGGCATTATCTTTGCAGCGGTTCCAGAGTGGTTTGCAGCAGGGGCTTTTGGCCTGGTCACAGTGTTTACCTTGCTTCTCAGGAATGTTCCTGCATTGCAGTCAAACTTACTGTATGCAATTCCTTATCATATAAAGCAAGCACAAACAATGCTGTTTGTTTGATCCTCCAGTTATAGTTTATCTGAAAAATGTCAATGCTTTCTTTCCTTTTCCCTTAGAATGCATAGACTTGGAAGATTTTAAGATGTATTTTATGTTCACTAGTTTATTTAGGATGAACATATGTGAGATGTTAAGGGTGTCTTATGTGCGACTACTTCACTTTTACCTTACTTTAATGTAAGATATTTTAGGATGTCTTGCTATTCACTTATTTATTCAGGAAAGGCATCTCCAAGATGTTATTGGTGTCTTCTTAGGTCAATACTTCAATTTTATCTAAAGTTTTTGTTATTTAAGACAAGGGCTCAGCATCTACTCTTCTTTATATTTTTTTGCCTATATGTTTATCCTGTTCTGAAAAGAGGACCCTCATTTAGCTAATTACTTTTCATGTTTATGAAGTTCAATTATTTTTGAAGGAGAATGCCAGTATTTTTTTTTTTTTTCCAAATAAATTGTCGTTTTTGATATCTGCTTGTATAGACATATAATTTGAAAAGTAAGACTCTTCTAAAAGAAAATTAATGTATTTTCATTGTTTGGCTGCGGTGACAATATTACTAATGTTCCCAGATCGACTTTCGACAATCTTGAGCTGTTGAAGAATGGTGCACCTGGAGCCCTTGTAACTGTACTTATTTTGGGGGTACATGAACTCAGCCACATTTTAGTGGCAAGATGTACCAAAATTAAGCTTGGGGTGCCATACTTTGTTCCAAGTTGGCAGGTGTATCTTCTTTGTAACATGTTAATTTCTCTCTAAACGTGTTGAGAAGTCTTATTTGGTGTACCTTGTTTTCAAAATTATAATGAGCTTTTTTGGTGGCAGATAGGCTCTTTTGGTGCTATTACAAGGATTTTAAATATTGTACCAAAGCGTGAAGATCTTCTAAAAGTTGCAGTAGCTGGACCTTTGGCTGGATTTGGCTTGGGTTTTGTTCTTTTGCTTTTAGGATTTATCTTACCACCTAGTGATGGTATTGGTGTTGTTGTTGATGCTTCCGTGTTTCATGAATCCTTTCTTGCTGGGGGTATTGGTAAGCATTTCATTCCTAGCGTTAGTGCTCATTTGCATTCACAGACAAATTTCAAAGCGTTATCTCAATATTTATCTCATTCATACAATCTCATTGAGGGCCAATAATGTCCATTTTCTCTGAACCTGAATTTTATGCTTAAGGAGTCAAGTTGATTTTGGACCAGACTTTGTTTCATGAAATGGAACAACATTATCTGATGTTTTGTATTTGTATTTTCAGCAAAGCTTCTAGTTGGAGATGTTCTCAAAGAAAGTACTCCCATATCTGTCAACCCTCTTGTAATATGGGCGTGGGCTGGACTCCTCATTAATGCCATCAACAGCATTCCTGCAGGAGAGCTTGATGGGGGAAGAATTTCTTTTGCCATTTGGGGAAGAAAGGTATATCATTTGAATTCAATAAGTTTAGACTGGAAAATGACTGGAACCTGAAGCTTAGCATTCATGCTTATATGTACCCGATATTTGTCCTTAAACTATTGAAGCATCTGATTTTGGTCCTGGTTTTCTACAAAGCAAAATCAGGCGGAGGGCAATCCTGATATATATAAACTTTGATATGGCAGGCTTCTGTTCGCTTCACAGCTGCTTCAATCGGGCTGCTAGGACTATCTGCACTGTTTAGTGATGTTGCATTTTATTGGGTAGTTCTTATATTCTTTTTACAGAGAGGGCCAATTGCTCCTCTCTCTGAGGAGATAACTGATCCTGATGAGAAGTATGTTGCTCTTGGAGTATTAGTTTTGCTATTAGGATTGGTGGTGTGCTTACCATACCCTTTTCCTTTTACAGAAGTCATGACAAGTTTCTAGAGGCATATAGCCCAAGTAGGCTCCAAAACGTTCGTTGTGGAATTTGGAGTCCACAGTAGTAGGATTGTTAAGAATCGACTTGAAAGAATATGACAATGAGTCAGATAGTTGTTCACATATACATAACCGATGATGTTACACAGCATAGCTCATTTAGATAAATAAAAGATAAGTTATTTTGTTTGTTAATAGATATCTACTCTTTTTCTTTATAATTAGATATCCAATTTTAGAAAGGGAAGAGGAGAGGAATGTATGAGTTTAAGATTGACTACAATGCTGATAGAATAACATGTAGAGAGACGAATCAAATGCCTGTCCATCTTTATTCTCTTTTTCTGCTCGTTTGGGATAATATATGGATTCTGCTTCTTTATAATTTATATTTTCTCAGAAGGGAGCTTCATGAGAAGACACACTTCACTTGCTTTAGTTTTAAGCTCTTCTAAAAGTCTAAAAACTCTCAGAAAACTGTTCAAACATTTCCTAGAAAGCCACCAAACAAACATTTCAAAAGACATATCAAACAGCAGTTTGCAAAGCAACATGAAGAAAAGCCCAAACAAGTTTACCAATATAATTTTGGGCATATAGAAAATCTTCTAGAGGCAAATCCAATAATCAATCTTATTTATCCCTTTCTAAAGTCGAGTGTGTGTGATCATACTATGTCCCCTTCATTGAAAACATTAATGGAAATTAAGCCAGCCTCTTTACTGCCCCCCATATCTTAGTTTTAGCGAAGTTTAATCAGTTCCTAGAAAAACATAAAATAAAATAAAAAAATTATATGGTAACATAGTTTAAGTGAGTTTTGTGGTATTTTGAGAACAAGATACAGTATCTTGATTGATTGTGCATGGGCAGGGTCATCTAACAAATAAGTTTTGCAGACCTCATAACACTGCAAAAAAAAAGATGATTAGACCATGATCGTTAAATTAGTATTTACGACGAATTTAAAAGCTATCGTCGTATTAAATATCAAAGACGACGCAATTTGAACTAATATATATTTATGAAATTTTTTTTAACATAAATACGACGTGCAAATGGTAAAAAGTCGTCTTAAAATCAAGTAATTATGACGCACAACAAAAACCGTCATTAATGTAGTTAATATAAAATAAGTAAAATCTACGTGTTCGCCACTAGGCATAATGTGACAATTTAAGACAACAGTTTTCCACCGTCGTCTAAAGACATAAAATACCACGGTCCAGGCCTTATTTAAGGAAACGGCACCGTTTAAGGTGCCAAAAACGGCGCACAGTGTGTATCGCATATAATGACCAAAGACGATGCACAGTGTGTGTCGCATATAATGACCAAAGAAGACGCACAGTGGATAGCATCAAGGACGACGCACAATGTGTGTTGTCTATAGGATTTACAGGATGCAAAATGTGTCATGGATAGGCATAAACGGCGACGCACATTGTGCGTCATCTTTAACCATTTAAGTTGTAACGGCGCTGTTTTGCATGGGTTAATAGGATTTCATATTCCCTTTATTCTTCATTCTCCTTAAGTCCAAAAACATCCACAACGGCGCCGAAGTTCTTCCTTTCGGACCCAAGCAGATTTCTTCGCTATTTGTCTAAAAAAAAAAGCAAAAATCATGTTATTTTGCTATATGTAAGTGATTCTTTGAGTTTTAGTTTCATTATATGTTTTTTTATGGTTGATTTTAAGTTTTTAAGTTTCAGAATTTATGCATATTTGGAGTATTTTTGTGGTGATTTTCCCATGCATATTTGGACTGTTTTTGTGGTGATTGTGATTAATAAAATATTTTGATCGGGGTTTTTGTATGTTTGTTCGTGTTTTTTAAGCGTGATAGTCTTTGGTGGTGGTTTATTGTATGTGGGTGGTGCCGGTTTTTAACTTTGAGAGGCTTATTTGGGATTTGGTAAAAGTTTTGATCGTGGGTTGATAGGCGTATTAAGTGTGGCTGTGAATTTTTGTCGTCGGAGGTTGCGGTTTTGAGCTTTGGCAGCTCAGTTTGTAAGTATAAATATGTATGCATATATATGAGCTGATATAAATTTACATATTTATAGTTTTTGTCCGTCAATGTGCATGTATGTTAATACGACGGGCGCACTTATGTGTGAATTAGTATATAAAAATATATATATATATAAATAAATACGACAGGCTTATGCATCGTCGTAATTAAATGTGAATTAGTAATATATATGTAAATACGAAGGACTTTGATCCATCATAATAGTACGTAGTTCATGCATGTCATTAATTTAATATGAATTACTAATATATATATATATATATATATATGCAAATATGACAGACATTGGTCTATCATATTAGTACTTATATGCATGTCATTTAATTTTCATCATATTAGTGTTTTTAACTATCTAAGAATTTTTAAAATATATTAAAACGATAACCATGTCTAGGGATTTTTAAAATATATAAACATGGCGCACATTGTGCGTCGTGAATAACCATCAAAGACTTGTCTAGAAATTTTTAAAATATATAACATAATTTAATTAGTTAATAAAACATATTTTTTAATAGTCTATTTATTTTTATTAGATATAAAAATATTATGTCATACATTAATTTGCGTAGGTTTATATAAAGATGAATAAATCATGGATAACAATGGATATGAGAACAAAAGCATTGAAGGATGGTTTGAATAAATTTATAAAATTAGTGAGATGAGTATGGATAGTGATGGTAAAATTTCATGTCCTTGTTTGGAATGTGAGAATTTATACATTCGCACTATTAAAGAAGTTAGAGGATACGTTTTTTTAAAAAAATTTGATACAAGTTACCATAGATGAGTTATGCACGGAGAAGCTTTGGAAGAGAACATAAATTTTATAAAAGCTAGAAAAATGAATGTTGAAGTTGATGCTAATGTGAGCATAGATGAAGATGTTGTTGGCAATAATATTGACATGATGTATGCTACTTGTGACAATTTTGTGGATAATCCAGATTCATTTAAAAGTTTGTTGGAGGATGCAGAAAAACTCTTTTATCTAGGTTGTACAAAATTTATCAAATTATTAACTTTGGTAAAATGGTACAACTTGAAATCAAAATATGGATTTTCTGACAAGTTTTTCTGAATTGTTGAAATTATTGCGGGAAATGTTGCTGGTTGATAATGTTCTCTTAGAGTTTATGTATGTTGTGAAAAAAGTGTTGATTGCACTGGGGATGAATAATGAGAAAATACATTGTTGTTCAAGAAATTGTATTTTATATAGAAAACAATATAAAGAGCTTGAATTTTGTCCTGTGAGTGGAGAATCTAAATAGAAGTCCAATAACGATGGAAGTAAGTGTGTTAATGTTCCAAAAAAAGTGTTATGGTATTTTTCACTCATTCTCCATTTTCAAAGAATGTTTTAAAGTGTTGAAATGACAAATAATTTAATTTGGCATGCAAATGAGAGGGAGCTTGAAATTGGGAAGTTAAGGCATCCTGCAGATTCTTCATCGTGGAAGTTGGTTGATCAATTATAGCTTGAGTTTGAGATTGAATCTAAGAACTTAAGGCTTGGAATTGCTGCAGATGGAATTAACTCGCACAAGCATATAAGTAGTAAATACAGTTGTTGGCCAGTACTAACAGTTACATATAATCTTCCACCATGGATGTGTATGAAACGCAAGTTTATAATGTTGACTTTGTTAATTTATGGACCACACCAACTAGGTGAACGCATTGATGTTTATTTGCAGCCATTGGTTGATGATTTGAAGAAGTTGTAGGTTAAAGGCGTTGACACTTGGGATGCCTATAGAAAACAATACTTCACAATGAAGGCAGTATTATTGTGGACAATAAATGATTTTCCATCATATAGTGACTTGTCTGGTCATGCCATCAAAGGTTATTTTGCTTGTCCCATTTGTAGTGAAAACATTTGTGCCCAAAGTTTGAAACATGGGATGAAAATGAGTTTTGTGGACATAGAAGATTCATTTGTAGTCATCATCCATTTCAAAAGCAAAAGAAGGCTTTTAACAGTTTGCAAGAGTTTTATGCAACTCATTTACCTATGACAGGAGAATAGATCTTTAAGAAACTTGATGCTATGACTTTTGATCATAGGAATAAATGTAAATGAACCACTGCTTATAGATGTGATTGGAAAAAAAAAATCTATATTCTTTGAGCTTGAATATTAGAATTCATTATATGTAAGACATAATCTACATGTCATGCACATTGAGAAAAATGCATGTGAGAGTATCGTTGGAACTTTACTTAACATTCCTGGGAAGATAAGGGATGGACTTAATGTTCGATTGGATTTGGTAGAATTGGGTTTGAGAAAAGATTTAGCACCTATGGTGGAAGAGAAAATGATTTATCTTTTCACCTCCTTACTATACTTTGTCTAAGGAAGAGAAAATGAAATTTTGCAAGTGTTTGATTGATTTAAAAGTTTCAGATGGTTATTCATCGAATTTTAGAAATATTGTTTCGATGAAAGATTTAAGATTGAATGGTATGAAATCGTACGATTGTCATACATTGATGCAACAATTGCTTCTTGTTGCGATCATATCACTTATTCCTAATGTTGTAAGATATGTAATTACAAAATTTTTTATCTACTTCAATTCTATTTGCAAAAAAGAGATAGAAGTTGCGAAGTTGGACATTATCCAAATTGAGATTGTAACAACATTGTGTCTGTTGAAAAAAACACGGTTTCCATGTTTTTTTGATATAATGATTAATCTGACTATACATTTGGTTCGAAAAGTTAGATTGTGTGGACTGATTTACTTCCAATGGATGTATCCATTTGAAAGATACATGAAAATGTTCAAGGGATTTGTCAGAAATCACAATCGACCAGAATGTTGCATTACTGAGAACTACATTGCTGAAGAAGCAATAGAGTTTTTTAGTGAGTATTATAAAAACTTGGCATCAATAGGGAACCCTCCAGGCTCCAGGTCAGTATGAACAACAACGTATGTATGAAGATGTTGGTGATCCCTTAAAAGGTGGGAAAAACATGAGAATTGATTGAGAAAATTGATCAAGAACTTTGGGAACAATGATCCTTTAGATTGTGTATTAATAAAATCTAAATAAATTATATTTTGATTTTTGTTTTGATTAATTAATTTTATAATATTCCTATGCAGATTGATGGATTCTACGGGACCACCAAATAAGAACCCTGATAGTCATGATGACGCAGCCAGCCCCGTAAAGAAGCCAAAAAAAAAACTACAGAACCATTAGTGTTAAGTAGAATACGCAAACAAAAAACAGCGGGCGAAGCTGAACCAATAGTTTATAATGAGTTTGGAGTTGGAGTTAATCGTGCTGGAGCAGATCTAGCCAAGCTTGAGGGTGTCCAAACTTAGAATAAAATTCCTATCAATTATATGAATTGGAGTCTTGTGCCTAAATAATTGAAACAGCTTCTGTAGAAGACACTATTAGTAATTAATAATATAATATGATTTAATATATTTTGTGCGTGTACTTTAACTTACTATATATATCTTACCAAATTTCAATTTACATGTGCAGTAATATTATAAAAATGATGATTCTCTGAAGAAAAAGATGTTGAAAGATTGTTCAAAAAAATGGAGCAAGTTCAAGAGCACTTTATATACAAATCATGTTCTTCCATATATTGAATCGAGGCAACTAGATGTTTAAGATCATCCTCCAGAGAGCTAACACAAGAAGGATGCGATGAGTTTGTCGCATAGCAAATAACTCCGGAGTGGGCAGTAATTACTTTATCTATATTATTATTCATATCTATTTGACAATTCTATTTTTTTAATAATTAATTAAGATGACAATTTTTTTTTTATATATGTATGCAGATTTTTCACAAAGAGTGGTTTGAATTGAGAAAAAGAAATAAATATAATCATACTTTATCTGGTAAAGGATATGCTCAGTTGGAGTATAAAGATGTATATTAATATTATTTATGTAGATAAAATATTAATATTATTATATTATGGTGATATGTTGTGATTAACACATTTGGTTAAAATGTTAGAAATTGAGGNATATGTATGCAGATTTTTCACAAAGAGTGGTTTGAATTGAGAAAAAGAAATAAATATAATCATACTTTATCTGGTAAAGGATATGCTCAGTTGGAGTATAAAGATGTATATTAATATTATTTATGTAGATAAAATATTAATATTATTATATTATGGTGATATGTTGTGATTAACACATTTGGTTAAAATGTTAGAAATTGAGGACCGAGAGCAACGAGTGGGTGCTACGGGAGGTGTTGTGGAAGAATAGTCATATGGACAAGGCAGGAAAATACACATATGAAGAAGCTCTTGCAGTTGGAGAAAAAATTAAAAATTGTAAGAAATTTTTTCCTTATGAAATCTAAAATTTGGTTTGTGTAATGATTGATTGTGCTGATAAAACATTAATAATTGCAGGATGAGTTGTTAGACCAGCATGCTCGAGGAGAAATTGATGCATCACTGGGCACACCCAATGATATATTGACAGTGGCATTGGGGACTCCAGAGTGCAAAGGTCAAGTTAGGGCAGCGGGTCATAATGTGACTCCAACTGAATATTGGTACATCCCGATGTTTAGTTCAGAGCATAAGGGAAAAGAACATGCCAACAAAGAAGAAATAAACAAGCTGAAAAAAGAATTAGCTGCAAAAGAACAACAAATGACCCAGAAAGGTTTGCAGATGGCTACATTGACTCAGATTGTTATGGAGTTAAAGGAGAACTTACATGTATTAGTTCACTGATGGCAAGCATGAGGCCGAACTTTATAGCCAATCCATTTTCAAAGATGATGTCAGATCGGTTTGCTAACAACATTTGTGCGACTTTTTCTGATGCAGAGGTACATGTAAGAGCACCTTCACCAGCACATGCACCTGCTGATAATCCTATCGCACCATCTCCTATTGCACCCCCACCTATGACAAATTCAGAGGTATATAACTAAGACTATTTATAATTATTTTTCTTATTTTATTAAGTCACATAATTTTATGTTTTTCTAACATCAGTTTGTTTTTTTCTTCTTATATGGTTTAAGATATAGATTGCATGCTTGTTGTGGGCACACCTGATAATATAGTAGCAAAATGACGGATGTTTTCTACCACCTATCCTCAAGTTGTATGCCACAGAGAGCAGTTACGCTATGATAATGTTCGTGTTACTGTGCAAGTGGTGATTGATCATTTAGCATAGCTATCAATCCCTTCCTATGCCATAGTTTTAGTAGGAGAAGCTCTGGGTTCGTTTTGTGCGTGGCCAAAATCTTTGGTAATTTTACCAGGAGACAAGGTAATTATTGATGTAATTTTTATTTTGTTATTTCTCATGGTTTTAAATATTGCATAATGAGATTAATTTCTTAACAATGTTTGTAAGTACAAGCTGTGCAAAGAGCTTCTAAAGGCAAGTCAGTTGTGGAGTCTGACTCGAATAGTACACCCCGATCACGTCAGTCATAATCATCTGCAATGCAACAAACTAGTGGGTGAGAAGATATCTGTGCTAGCTTGCCTCCAAAAGTTCGGCTCTTAGCGATGATAGTTTTTGGTATCCAAGACCAAGACTTTGGTCTTGAAATAAAGTTGAGAAGTGACATGATATGACATTATTATCTGCAGTCGTATGCAGAGATGACATAGATGCATTTTGTCATATGGACATGCTTACCGTTGATTGCATCCTAGTATACATGAGGTTATTATAATATATTTTAATTTATTTTCTTTCCAATTTAAATGTTATTATATTTTCAAAGTTTTTTATATATCTATGTTTGTCATTCTAAATTTTATTTCAAGTTTTAAATTGATTCTACCGGATTTAAATAAGCATTTTATTCATGTTTTACATGACTTTTGAAATGCTATTGTAGCTTAAAAAAAAAAAAAAAAAAAAAAAAAAAAAAAAAAAAAAAAAAAAAAAAAAAACTGTTTCTCTAATGTTTAGACAATTTTTTTTAAATTTTTTTGGCCTCTAGAATTTCTAACCAAAACTAATAAATAGTAGCAGAAGCTAGCTAAAATTATCTCAAACAAGGCCCTAAAACAATCAATGTTTACATTTCAAACATACTAAACCATAAATCTCAATCTTCATGCTTCACCATGAGGCCATGTTTGGATTTAGCTTTTTTAGAAAAGCTTTTTGAGAAGCGCTTAAATGAATTTGATTAGAAACTTTTCTAGGTCTCTAAATTCTTTTAAAAAATTGTCCACTTTTGAACATTAAATGTCACAAATATTATTTTAGAAATCATATTAAACAGGGCTTAATGCATGTGATCATTAATTACATAAACTTTGTCCTTCCCAACAAAATTACAAATTAATGTGCCGTGGTTATAGCAGTTCCATGTGGGTAATAGCCGATTTTACGACAATAAGGTAACAAAAACTGCAATGGTAGCTTTGTGATGACACATTATTGGGTTACCAGCACCATCATATATGACCACAAATATATTTATGGGAAGTGATCTTAAATTATCCACTTACTAGATAAACAAATGTGATGGTGCCAACATATTTTAGCCCCCGTGTCCATGTCGTTCTAATAATATAATACATCAATTTCTTTTCTGGCCTCCATATAAACCTTTTTCCAGAAATTACTCTCAAAGGTCTGGTTTTTTGCTTGTGCTCTCTATATATATATGACAAAACACAAACCATGTATAATGCTAACGTAAGCATAAAGATGACCCTGATGCAAAACAATGAAAAATTACTGTATTCTTGACACCTAATTAACACATGTCTGCATAAATGTTTCTATACTTTCCTATAAATAGCTTGCCTCACCCATTTGCAATAGATAATAAAAAGAAAAAGCCAAAACAAAATAAAAGTGCTTGTAGTAATGTTTTGAGATTTTCACCAATTGTAAAGGCTCCCAACTTTCGTTTCTTTCTTGTATTTGAAAATAATTCAATACAAGTTTTTCTAGCAATTTCCATATATATATATATATATAACAGTACATTTATATATATATTTAATTATTGATTTAACAATACATTTATTGGCATAGTGAACATATTTATTACACTTATAACACTTTATTTTATGAATATTTAGAATAGCAACATGAGTAGATTATTTAGATCAAACTCTTTTAGCTCTAGAACTAGTAGAACTAGCACTTCTTCAAGTAAATTCAATGAAATTCCATAAATAGTAAATGAAGAGCACTATAGTTATAATGAAGATAATGATTAAGATTTAGATTTTCATAAATGGACAATACCCCCAGTCAATCATAATGAAATTTATCATAAACAAACATGGTCATTAGCATCATTTAAAAGTGAATAACATGTTAAAACATTAGAGAAAACTTATGCAATCAGTAAAGAACATGAAACCTGTCAATTATTTGACAAAAACATGATTAAAGGACATAAAAAAAGATGAATATAATTTCCTGCATATAGGATTGATACAAATAGGAGTAAAACCATTAACAAAACTTGGATTATATGCATCAATGCTTATATGTATAAGAGATGCAAGATTTATACAGTTCAATGATAGCATTTTAGGAATGGTTGAAACCAGTCTTTGTAATAGACCAGTTCATTTTAATTGTTATCCTGATTTTACAGTAAGCCTAACAGATCCTCACATAATAAAAGTCCTAACAGTAAACATAAAAACTCATGGATATAATATGTTTGAAGGAACACAAACCTTAGCTTTAATATATAGAATAAATTACAAAGTATCAGGTACAATTATGAACTTTCAGGCTAAGAAAAATACTAGTAAAGGACAAGCTTTATTAATTCAGAATAATTATAAAAATACAAAAATAACAGTACCAAAACCCATAAAATGGACTGATATGACACTTCCCTCATATTGGACTCTAGTAAATGAACAACCAAATAGACCAATACAAAATACATTAGAAAATAATGATCTCATACAAAAATATCTAGATGGAACCGTAAAAATATCATTTGATAAACAATCTGCATCTACATCCAAAAGATCATTTAGTCACACGCCTAGGATTGAGTCTATATCAATTGAAGATACAAATAAAAGAAACCGAGATTTAGGAAAAGAATTGAAAAAAATTAAAGAATTAAAGAATTAGAAGAAGAAATTAAAATTAAAATCAATTCAAACAACAACTCAAGTAACAACAGCTCAAGTAACTCAGCCAGTTTATTGAAATGAAGGAAGTTCATCACCTACAGAATCTGATTTTATAGATCCAAGATTAAACACGATTAGTAAAAACTTTAAACCTAGTTGGAAAAAATTAAATATAGAAATGATGTCATCATCTAATAAAGATAAACTATTAAAATATAGACAAAATATGAAAGAATTGAAAAAGATAGAATCTGGAAAAGTTGGAAACAATTAATGATTCAATTACAAACTGATATACCATTTTTTGAATTTTTAGAAAATCATTATGAAAAATCTTTAGTTACTTTAACAAAAAAAAAAGGGATCAAATAAGATAAAACAACAATTATTTCTTCTACACCTCCACCAGAAGAAATCATAACACACCAAAATACACCAATAATAGCATCACCATTTAAAGTCTATAATGAGAAACAAGAACAATCAAAAGAAATATAAAAAAATAATTGAACGAAATAACTATACTAATCAAAGTTTAATTACAATAGGAAAACAATTAGAAAATTTAAAAGTAAAAGAAACTCAAAACATTCAGAAACCAACTAAAACAAACCAACCACCTTTAATAAAATTTTATGAACTAAAAAACAAACCTTCACTAAAAATTAAACAAATAGATGAACTCATTCAACAAACAAAACAAGAATCCACATCTTCATTACAGTAATACACGACAACCCCAATACTACTAGTGAATTTGAATATGAAAAGTCACAACAAAACTTAGAAAGAATTAAAAAGAAATATATAAAACCAACCAAAGATTGGACACCTAAATCATTACCTTTAGATATACAAGAAAATTCTAGTAAAAACCAATTTTCAGTATCTCTAGATAAGCTTTATGAATGGAACATTGATGATTTATCAGAACAAGAAATACTTAATAAGTTGAATCATATATCAATGACTGCTAATAGTTATTTAAAAAACTATGATTTAAAACAACATGAAATAGTTGAACTCATAGTTACAGGATTCACTGGAGTCTTACACTCTTGGTGGGAAAAACACCTCACTGAGAAATCAAAAAACTCAATAATTTATGCAGTTAAAAAAGATAAAGATGGTATACCTATATTTGATGAAACAATAGGTCTAGGAGTACCAGATGGAGTTAATACATTATTATATACAATTATTAAACATTTCATAGGTACACCTACTGATATATCTACTCAATTACATGATCAGTTAACAAATTTAAATTATCCAACCTTAAGTGATTTTGATTGGTATGCAACAATATTTACAAGAAAAGTAATGATGAGAGAAGATAGTAACCAACCCTTTTGGAAAGAAAAATTTATTAATGTGGATTACCAAACTTATTTTCTCATAAAATTAGGGACACACTTAGTAATGAACAATGATACATTATCTATAGTTCTTTAACATACGGAGATATAATTTCATTAATTAAAAAAAAGGATTAAAAATGTGTATTGATATATAACTAAACAAATACACAAAGAAAAGAGTAAGGCAAGATATGAATTAGGCACATTCTGTACTCAATATGGTATACATGATTTACCCTTTTCTAGGAGACATAATAGAACCAATAAAAAAGAAAATTTTGAAATTTTTTTCAGATATTACAAATACAAAAATAGAAATGCTTACAGTAATAGGAATTTTAATAAAGACAAAAGTCCTACAAAATTCTACAAAAATAAAGAAAAACAAAAATATTCAAAAGATAAAGTAAAGTGTTATAAGTGTAATAAATATGGTCACTATGCCTATAAATGTACTGTTAAATCAATAATTAATCAGTTAAAAATAGAAGATGAAGAAAAATAAAAATTAATCAATGCTTTAGAACTACAGAACACAGATAGTGAATTAGAATTAGAAATAGTTATTACATCCAGTGATAATGAATCAAAATATAGTAAATCTTCTGATAATGCAGATATTAACATAGGTTGCCAAGATGCTTGTTGTCTAGGTAAAACTATAAACATATTAAATAAAGAAGAAGATAAAGATCTCATTTTAAAATTATTAAGTAAAATAGATAATCCTGAAAACAGAATAAAATATTTAAAAAGGTCCAAGGAAATGATAGTCAAAAATCAAGATAATATTGTAAAAATACAACCAAAAATTGGATTGACAGAAACATTAAATAGATTTAAAAATAAACATAAAGAATTAATGGTAAAAGACTTATATCAAGAAATTAAGATCTTAAAAACTGAAATTAAAGAATTAAAAATCCAAACCACAACATTAGAATAGCAAGTCACAAATTTAATTGATAACAAAATAAATCTAGAAGATAATGAAGAAGAAGAACCATATAGTCATAATAATTGAATGGCTATAATACAACATATAACATACAGAAAATGGCATATTAAAATAAAAATAATAATAAAAGATTTACAATTTACTACATATGCTCTAGTAAATTTAGTATTAGAGAATATATGTTTCAAAACATCTTTTGTTTTAATAAAAAATATGACAGATAAAGTAATTCTAGAATGCCATTTATTACCTTATTTTATCCATTTACCATAGAAAATAACGGTATAATTAGTCAACCTATAGGTGAAAAGGTAATATTTGAATTTATTACTAAACCAGAAATGAATGAAATTAATATTCTAAAAGAAAATTCAATTTCAAAAAACTTATATTTAATAAATTCAAAAGTTAATCATTTAAATTATTTACAGCAAGAAATTAAATATGCAAAAATAGAAGAGCAATTAAATATACAAATTAAACAATTTGAAGAAAAACTAATAAAAGAAATATGCTCAGATTTACCCAATGCTTTTTGGCACAGAAAAAGACATATAATAAATTTACCTTATATTAAAAACTCTGATGAAAAGAAAATTCCAACTAAAGCTAGGCCCATTCAAATGAATGATGAAACATTCAATTTTTGTAAAAAAGAAATCTCTGAATTACTTAGTAAATGAATCATTAGAAATAGTAAATCACATTGGTCATGTTCAACATTTTATGTTCAGAAATAAGCTGAGTTAGAACGAGGAGTTCCAAGAGTAGTAATCAATTATAAACCACTCAATGAAGTCCTTGAGTGGATTTGATACCTGATCCCTAATAAAAGAGACTTAATTAAAAGGATAGCTTAGGCTACAATATTTTTAAAATTTGACATGAAGTCAAGATTTTGGCAAATACAAATTAGTAATCAGGATAGATACAAGACAGCTTTTGTAACACCATTTGGCCATTATGAATGGAATGTAATGCCTTTTGGATTAAAAAATGCACCTAGTGAATTTCAAAATATAATGAATGAAATATTTAATCCATACAATCAATTTACATTAGTTTACATAGATGAAGTTCTTGTATTTTCTCAGTCAATTGAACAACATTAAAAACATTTAAATAAGTTCGCTAAAATAATTAAAGAAAATAGATTAGTAGTTTGAGCTTCAAAGATAAAATTATTTTAGACAAAAATAAGACTTTTAGGGTTCAATATTTATCAAGGTCAAATCACACCTATAGATAGAGCAATTCAATTTGCAGATAAATTCCCAAATCAAATTTTAGATAAAACTCAATTACAAAGATTTTTAGGATCCTTTAATTATGTAGCAGAGTTCTATGAAAATCGTAGAGCCAAATTTGAACCTCTATTTAATAGGTTAAAAAATAATCCAGAATCTTGGATAGAAAAACACACTTCCATAGTTTAAGAAATTAAAAATTATGTTAGATCATTATCCTATTTAGGGATACCTTCAGATAATTCATTCAAAATAGTTCAAACGGATGCTTCTGAAATTGGATTTGGAGGATTATTTCTTCAAAAACTCACTCTAGAATCACCTTAACAAATTGTCCGGTTTCATTCTGGAACTTGGATATCTTCCCAAAATAATTATAGTACTATTAAAAAAGAGATTTTGGCAATTATTTTATGTATTTCAAAATTTCAGGATGATTTATTAAATCAATTTTTTATTATTAAGAATTGATTGTAAATCTGCTAAATATGATTTAGAAAAAGATGTTAAAAACATTGCTTCAAAATTTTTTTTTTGCAAGATGGTAATCTATATTAAGTATTTTTTATTTTAATATTGAATATATTCAAAGAGATAAGAATAGTATTCCTGATTTCCTAACTCGAGAGTTTCTACAGGGAAAGGAAGTTAAACATGGCATAAAGAAAGAGATCAATCATTAAAACTTGGTCATTGACTCCCAGTCAACCAAAGTTGGAGTCATCAACTTCTAGTCAATCAAAACGACAACTAGTTAAAATAGAATCACTCAAACCAATCACCAATTCTAACTTATTTACCTTAGTTGACCCATCTAAACCAAACTATCAGTCAGCTTTAGTAACCTCATATGACCCATATGAAATAACTCCAAGTCAGCCATTTGTACCTTTGAGTCAAAGACAACCTCAGTCACCTTATCATTCAATATCAAGTTATTCTCTATTTTATGTTGAGTCAGTCCACGTGAAAATAAAAAATCCAAATCAGTTAGCTAAGGCTTTTTTTCCACCTAATTTTCATTACATTCCGGGTCACCCAAGTAAAACTTTAAGGTTTTATACCGATATTCTAATTAAAACAAAGTCAGTCCAAATCAACCCAATTTATGGTCAAGACAAAAATTATTATATCATAAATTGATCATTCATAAGATTTTAAATCTATATGAATGGGACAATTCTCTAGCCACATTCAAAATTATAGAAGAATTACCATTTAATTATTATGACTATATTGATGCCTAGGAAAAAGTTTTCCTTCACCAGAATGAGTTATTTAGTCACTCATGGTTCATCAACTGGAACCACAAATTCAAAAGAAACTTTCCAAGCTGGTTCTTTCAATGGTGGTCAGANAAATTATAGAAGAATTACCATTTAATTATTATGACTATATTGATGCCTAGGAAAAAGTTTTCCTTCACCAGAATGAGTTATTTAGTCACTCATGGTTCATCAACTGGAACCACAAATTCAAAAGAAACTTTCCAAGCTGGTTCTTTCAATGGTGGTCAGATCATAGTTTGGAACATCTTCACTTTCCAGTCAAGCTCCAAGAAATTTATAAATATTTTATCAGTAAATATCAACCTCCCAAACAGGAAGAAAAATTTATGGGAACATTAGTATTCATGTCCAAATACAAAATCCCCTAGATATTCAAATAGTTCTATGCTTATGAAGATGATTTAGTATGGAGAACCAATTCAGTTAAATGGTGGGATAAATTCAATATAGACGGAATATCTAGTCAAGTTCTACTTGAATTCCCCTATGAGCCAGTCAAAAAAGAGACAATTCAATCACCCTCATCGTCTTAGTCAAAAACTAAGAAAGAATTACTACAAATGACAGAGCAATTAGTTCAACAAGCTGCCCAGTTAAAGGAATCCGATGAAGAGTCAGAAGCTTCATCTCCACAGACAGTCAATATATATATATATATATATATATATACGATTTTGCTAATATGGGTTACGTCGCCTACCACTCAGATAACAACAATCCATTGCAATCGTCTGATGCGTATAATCAAGCGCATTGAACGTGCGATTATGTGCATCAAATGGCTACAGTAGACTGTCACTCTCTGAATGGTGAGCTGCATCGCCCACAGTAGCAATTCTAATATATATATCAATTTCTAATAGTGGTATCAAAGTTTCGTTTGATTGTTGTTGAGTCAACAAGACCCATTGTCTGGATCTTTTACAAATGGAAGCTATCAAGAAACTAGAAAGTCTGACTTCGCACCATATGGTTGAATGGCATTCGCAGCAGAATTCCATCCGGTGGATTCCAAATATTTGATGACCTAGTATGTTCTTATTGTAATGGTATAAGTCACCGAAACAAAGATATTATGAAATTACCAGTTATACTGATCAATGGGACTTCGCCAAGAAACCCCAAAAGTAGATTGGAAGACATTCTGCCATAGCTACTACTTAGTAGTTTATGGCAATTTTTGAGCACTCAGATATTGTTGATAAGGTATATGTTTTTCTTGCAAACTCAAAGAATAGTACATAGATTATTGATACAAATGCATCTAATCATATGATCATTGATTCAAGCCAGTTACAATGTATTTTATTCTTTTCTCAACTTGTCATATCCAGAGCCAAAGATAGTACCTTTCATGTTACGGGAGAAACCACTGTCATTTTATTGAATAAACTACTTTAGGTATCATCTTTGTTGTTCTATCTTTTGTGTGTAATATGTTATCTCAATTATAACATGTACCTCAACTATAACATGCACTGTGACTTTTTGGCCTTCATATTGTATTTTCAAGAACATTTGAATTTAGAAAATTCTTGGTTATAGTATTAGACAGAGAAGACTCTACTATTTGGATTTGACAGATAATGAAAAACCAAAAATATGTCAAGTAAATCAGACTGATGAAGTGAACAAAACTCGAAAAACTATTTGGTTAAGCCATTAGAGATAAGGACATTTGTCTTTTGACTATCTTCAAAAAATTACAATTTCATATGTTTTGAAGGTAAATGGCTTAAGATTTCAGTGTCAAGTTTGTGAAATGGCTCTTTGAGATTTATTATTTACCAAACCTTAATAAATGTTCAAAACCTTTTATGGTTATTCATTTTGTTGTTTGGAGTCTTGCAAAAATCTCTTCTTTTTCTCAAACTCATTATTTTGTCACTTTTATTTATGAAAGTATCCAGATGACTTGAATATTTCTTCATAAAAATAAGAGTGAAGTATGTATGACAATTCAAGAATTCCATAGTATACTTGCTACTTAGTACCAGAAGCATATTCAAGTCTTTAATCCTAACAACAACAGAGAAATTGTGAACGCATCCCTAGGAAAGTTTTTGAGCCATCATGGGATACGCCATCAAACCTATACTCTGAAGCAGAATATATTGGCAAAATGGAAGAATCGATAAATATCATATGATGTTCATGCTTCTCTATTTGGCATGAAAACCCATTGGTATTATTGGCAAGAAGAATTAAATTCTGCTATATATATCATTAATGGAGAAGAAGTAAAATCTTATATATATATATATATATATCATTAATCGGACACTATATAGAGTCATAGACTTCCAAACTCCACAATAAAAGATGCAAACCTTATGTTCCAATCCTCATGTATTGAATCTTGAACATGTTTATAAGTTAATGAAAAAAATTGGACCCATGTACTAGAAAGTATTTATCTATTTGATATTTCAGAAAGGGTATAGATTTTATGATTCTCAAACATGAAAGGTAGTAAGACTGGATATTGCCTTAAGTGAATTGGAGCCTTACTGCTAAGAGGATTTTTGGAATATTCTCTTCACGAGGAGAGTTATAGCGAAGAGAACTTGTTAAAAGATTGCAATGTGTTTATAGAGTTAGAAGAAATAAATGAAAGGTTAATGAAATCCAGAAGTGTTGCAAGATTGCAAGGTGTTGACTAGCTTCTAAGTTTTAAATTTAGGACCTCGAGCTCTAATATCATATTGAACCATAATCCAAACTATTTGATCTTAAAGTTTGAATTTGTAAAAAATAGATCAGGATTTGATTATATATTGTTAAAGAAAAATAACCATAAACACAAAACGACTTTTGATAGAAAAAGAAATGGAAATCAAAAGAAGACACATCAAATTTTTTCGTGGTTTAACAGAGTAAACTCTGTCTAAATCTACGATGCTCAGGTAACGGAGCTTATGCTACAATCTCAAAGAAATCCAGATAATACAAACTAAGAACGTTCTACACACAGTAGAACTTCAGAACTCTTCTACACACACCTTCAGAATGATTTACACTCAGTAAATCTCACAAACTCTCACACAGAAATTCAACAACAAGAAAGAAGAAGATGAACAGACAAAAGAACACTCAAAACTTCTCTCTCTAAAAATTCTAGAAAAATTACACAACTAATCGGCTTCAGCACAGATGAGGATTATAAATGAAACAGAGCACGGCAAGATCTGAAGGCTAAGAAGTAGCCACGTGGAATAATCTTAGAAGCTTCAGAAAACCAACTGACTCCAAATGAAATGCACCATATCACTGAAGAAATGTCAATTGCCAAAACATTAATTCTGGAACAGTAGCAATTAAAGATAATAATAAAAGTAATAAAAAGAATAATTATAAAAGCTGTAAATCCGGATTAATAACTAACATGTACTTTAACATATAATAAAATAGATTAACAAACATACAAAACTATGTCTGATAATTTCAAAATAAGAATAAATTATAAATCAGGCTGAAGAGAACGTGTGCCAATGTGAATCGTACTGTCATTCACCCAAAAAAGGAAAAAAAAATTGTTTTTATTTATTTTGTTTTTCATATGAATTACCATTATGCGAATCAAACAGGGTACGGTATATTTATCTTGCCAACTACCATTACGAATCACATTGACTTTATAAATGGTCTATGTATTCAGTTTTTAAGTCCACGTAATAAAAAAAAAACATGTAACTGAAAATAATTTAGCCACTTTATTGTTCAATATATTTATATGTATATATATCTATATTTGTTCACTATTAAAATTATAATTTTTTAAATACCCATGCCTAAACAACCTAGTGAAAAAACCAATTTTTTTTTTTTTATGTTTTATGTTTTTTTTAATGTCACAAATTCGAATTCCCAACTTTTAATATATTAAAAAGAAAAAAAAAACGATATTTTTAAATTAATAATAATTTTAAGAGAAAAGTACAATATTCTCTCTAACTTTCACTTAAATTTCAATTTTCTCAATAATTTTTTTTGAAGCAATTCGTGTGCAAACTTAGTATAATGTCAATATTTTCTGTCTCTCTCTCTCTCTTTTTTTTTTTTTTTCCTGTTAGAACTTGACAAAATTGATAGGCTAATAATTATATTAATAAAATATATTTAAATCGATTATTTATTTATTTTATCAAATTTGATAAATAAATAAAAAGTTGAAAGATAGTACTAAGATTAAATTGTCTTAGCTTATATGTTTCTTTATAATTTTGAGAAAAAAAATCGATATATTTTTACTAATATAAGCAATCAATTTGAATATTAATGAATCAATTTTGCCAAATTTTAACTGTATGGGTAAAATATGTGTAAGCGACATGTCATTACTCATAAGATGAGCAGTAATTGCACACTTTCAGAATAAAGAAAAGGAATAGTCTCGAACGAACGAGCCATAACAACAAGAGTAGTGGATTCGGAGTGGAGCTTTGTCTTGGTACGAGACTTTAGCATAAGATAAATTCTTGCCTCGACATAGATCAATAATAGAAGAATCATATATGATTTTAATGAAAAAGAGCAATATCCACCACAATTGTCTTTATCAGATTCATAACAGAAAAGAAAAATCAAATCAGGTATATCCAAACTAATGAAAGCATATTCCCACAAAATAAGGAAAGTTAACAACATAATCAAGGATTTGATCTAAAATATTAAGATCCCTTAACAACCTCAAATATAGCAACAAACAACATCTTAGAGCTACAATATAAACTTCAAAAGAGAGGTTTGGGATATGAGATTCATACAACTATAATCCATACACTTCCACTAAAAGCATTTGACTTGAGTATCAAAGTGTCTTTGGCTGGTAGCATGACAGTGCTAAGATACCTTCATGTTTTCTTTATTCTACATATCACAACCTAAATTATGGCCAAATTTAGTGGTGTTGAGTTGTGCTTCAACAGTTTGTTGCACCATATAAGGAAAATATCATTTTAATTATTGAAGTTTCAAATCCCTTCCAATAATGACCATCCACAATCGTGAATCCTCTTTTCTTTTCATCAAATAGGAGCTCGATATAGCGAGACCATTACCACAGATACCGGGCCAAAAAATATTCATTCTAGTAGCAACATATTACTTTACAAAGTGGGTAAAAACATAATCATACTCCACCATCAAAGTTTCGGACTTAGTCTAATTGGTCTGAAAATTTATTATTTGTCAATTTAGTTTGTCAAAAGTACTCATCTTGAATAACAGGTCCAGGTTTATCAGCACCAAATTCACAAATTTTTGCAAAGAATGAGACATTAACTTAAAATATTCATCACTGAGACATTCTCGAGGAAATGGACAAGTTGAAACCATAAATAAAAAAATTATGAACACACTAAAAAAATGCCTAGAGAAAAGCTAAAGGGAAATCTGCCGAGGAGCTACCAAACATCCTATGGGACAATCTAAGCTCCCATAGGGTCAACCCTTTTTTCTCTACTTATGGAACCAAAGCAGTTCTTCTAGCAGATATTTAAAAAAAAAAAAATCAAGACAAGTGGACACCTTGACCAGATAAATGTTCAGTTGATGAGACAGACCCTTGATGGGTAGAAGAAGTCTGAGAAGCTGCCTCATTTCATCTTGGACAATACCATCAACTAGCCGCTTAGTACTACAACATCGAAGTAAAACCAAAAAAATTCATGTTGGGGATGATTATGTCCTAAGGAAGGTTTTTCAGAAGGCAAAAAAACCAAATGCAAGAAAGCTCAGCCCAAACTGGGAAGGACTGTATCAAATCAAAGCCATAGTTCAGCCATAACCTTATAAGCTGCATGAGTTGGAAGGCACTAACATCCCTAGTTGGAACTCTAAAAAATTTAAAGCTTTATTCACAAGACTCCAAATTCTAAGAGTTATGCCTGCAATGACTATTATATAAATAATAGTCATTAAGCAGTTCAAAAACCAAAACATGCATACATCATGCAACAAAACAATTAATCCTTTTCAAATGAATAAGGATTACATAAAATAAGATAATAAGAAATATGATTAATATACTTTGAACTAAAATATAAGTAAAATAAATCTCATAAAATAAAAGTAATATCAAGGCAACACTACATATTGAAAACCAGAATCTTACAGAAAACAAAACTAGAAAAATTAATTACTAGTAGAAAATAAAGAAACTCATAAAAGTCCAAAAAGTAAACATAATAGAATGAAACAAAACAAGAAAATGTATAAATTCTAAGAGACCAGTCATCCAACCTCTAAAACATAAGTGAATTCCTAAAAACAAGAACATGATTAAAATTTAGCACATAATCATGCTACCCAGTAGCGACTACGATTAGCTCTTACTAACAGAAGTAGAAGAAAAATCGCAATAACATCTTAAATGAGATAGGAGAGGTGAGTAATTGAAAAATATGCAATGAGTGATTTTGGTCACCAATAAAAGTATATAAATCAATAAAGATAGAGTAAAGAGATAAAGAGTTATAACATAAATCATAATTATGGTTAAGTAAAATTTCTCATAAATTAAATATTAGTAGACTTATGAATGAAAATTATAACATCATCATTAGACATTCATAACTTCTAATTGTAAACTCCTTCTTAAATCCACATTTCTCTTATTTGGCTATTCTTTTAAACCTTGCATCCAACATTTGCTTCTCTCTAATCTCATTCAGCAGTAAAGGTTTCACTCGAAACCTAGCTAATAAAGCTATATCCTTGTTTATTGCTAAGTTTACATTCAACTCCTTCAATTCCAAAAGTTAGTTTAAAAAGGGTTTTATAAGAACATGTGTTCCTCTATGGGAGCATTGGTCTTATTTGTTAAGAAGAATGATGGATCTTATCGTCAATTGAACAAGCTTACTGTAAGAAATTGTATCCTTTACTTCTCATTGATGATCTTTTTGATCAATTTCAAGAAGCCAAAATATTTTCAAAGATTGATTTGAGATCTGGTTATCATCAATTAAGGATTAGGGAACAAGATATTCCTAAAACATCATTTAGAACCCCTTATGGACCTTACGAGTTATTGGTCATGCCATTTGGATTAACCAATGTTCTTGCAGTGTTTATAGATCTTATGAATAGAGTGTTTAAGCCATACCTGGGTCAGTTTGTAGTGGTGTTTATCGAAAACATTTTGATCTATTCACACAATGAAAATAATGATAAGGAACATTTGAGGATAGTACTACAAACCATGCATAAGAAAGAATTATTTACAAAGTTAAGCAAATGTTAATTTTGATTAGACAAATTGGTTTTTCTAGGTCACATAATTTTAGCTTAATGGATTTATGTGGATTCATAAAAGTTAAAGTGGTTTTCAATTGGAAACGCCCTAAAACAATAACGGAGATTACTAGCTTTCTTGGATTGGCAGAGTATTATCAAACATTCATAAAAAGGATTTTCTAAACTGTTTTATGGGCCCAAGCACTTATGTGCTCAAGCCATGTTTGTGCCGAACACATGTCATGCTTGTATCAGACACGGATCGTGCCCGTATCAATTATATTTTGCACATTTTTTATAATATAAATTATATAGCTGAAAATAAATTATTCAAAATAAATATTAAAAATAAATTAAATTAATAATTAAATAATAAATTTTATTTTTTAATTGGTAAATAACACAATAAGTATTTACAACCAAAAAATAAAAAATATATTATTAGTTTTATTTTATATATTTTATTCTAAATCAATATTTGATTTGAGAAATAATCAACTAAGTCATCCTTTCAATTTTGAGCTCTAAATTATAATAGAGTAATTTTACATAGTCTATTATTGTAAAATAAATCTTTATATAATAGATTTTATATGATAAATTATTTATTATTGTTTGGATTGTGCTAAATTTGTATTTTTCCTAAATTGTTAGTACGTATGTCTATGTAGCTTGTCATGTGTTTATATTGTGCATGTGCCGTGTTTAGTTTGTCACGTACATGTGTTATGTCTGGCATGTTACCTATTTGTGTCGTGCCTGACCCATTATAGACTCATGCATTGTCAGGCACGGTCCATTACATGCTTTGTGCTGGACATAGCACAGTTTGTAACGTACCATATTTGTACTGTGCTCAATTTTAACGTGCTATATTCATGCAGTCCGTCTATTTTTACACTTCTATTTTCAAGCACATATTTTAAAAGAGAAAGGAAAAATCAAATAGAAAACTGTGACTTTATCATTAAACTTCATCTAACAAATTCGAAATATCATTTAGTATCAATATATATGTATATATATTTGACATTTAAAAAAAAAATTGTAAAACAAAACAAAATAATTTTGTGTATTGGTAGTGGACACACTTTAATTGTTTTCTAATTTTGAAGACAAAGACAGGTTAAATATAATGATATTATTGATATAGATTTTCTAATTATGTTATTCATATAGATTTTCTAATTTTGCCAAGTCAATTAATTACTTTCCACAAAAGCTAAAGAAAAAAACTAGAATAAAAAATGGTTTATCGCATTTCTCAATTTTAACTATTATTTTAACAACTTTAAAGCATCAACGCAATTGTGACATAGACTATAGATGTGAAACCAAACAAATTGAAATCTTTTACACAAAAAGAATAAAATTCCAAAAATGTAGACAAACAAGGGCAAATTAGGAAGGAGAGCGATATTTTAATTACATGCAGCAGAGAAGACCTATATAAATGATGCACCAACCGTGGAACAGAGTCTCTCTTTCTCTCTCTCTCTCACCGAAACAGACGGAGTAACCGCTTTTCCTCTCCCCATCCATACAAAATGCTGACACTACCTTCCTCACACTGCTGCAAGTTCACCATCGCTCGCCGGCCGTCACGTTTTCCGGTCACCGGCGCTTTAGCTGGTAGAAACTCAAGTTCAAGCTCAATTTCAAGCTCGCTAGCGTTTCTTCGAAAACTAAAATGCTCCTCCTCTCTCTCGAGTCCTCCATCATTTGGTTATTTAATTAATCTTTTCTATGCTAGATGTGTGTGTTTTCCGATCTTTTGAGAAGTGTGATATCTTATTAGAGCTGCAGGTTATGAGAGCTCAATCTATGATGTTGGGCTCGCGGTTTTAACATTTTTTAAATGTTTTGGTTTTGAAGAAACGATTGAAAGAAAATCCTTTAAGTTTCAAAACATAGTTACATTTCTGTTTTTTCTTTTTTAACAAAAACCAAATTCTTTTTCATATCAAAATTGGAGACTTTTATTTATTGTTTATCACTTTGCTTATTGAGGCTCTTTTGTCTTGGGAAGCTCAATATATGAATATTTTTTATTGATATTTTTTAATTTTTTTATCAAATATTTTTAAATATTATAAATTATAATATATGTATAATTAAAATATATTTGATTGTTAGATTTTATACAACAGTTTTTTTTATTTTTTATAACTCAATATTATAACATTAAAACCTAATTTTTTTTTTAAAATTCAAAAAAATAAGAATGTCTCGGAAAAATTATAAAGGGTAACATTTATATATATAGGGATCGGTGAAAATCAGTCTGCTAGAATGGCAGTTTTCTTTTTCTTTTTCCATGTTTTCTGGAGCTTCAGTTTTACTTATTTTATTTTATTTTATTAGATAAGGTTATGTACGCCTTTACATTTTAAATTAAATTTATTGTATTTTTTGGGTTTAAAATTAATAAAATTATTTTTGTATTTTGTATTTTTTTTATTTTTTTCGCAGTTAATGAAGTGGGAAAGTTCCAAGAAGCATCGAAGAATGCAAATCTAGTTCCACTTCAGCGGTGCATATTCTCCGACCACCTTACGCCGGTTCTTGCATACCGGTGTCTAGTTAAGGAAGATGACTGGGAGGCTCCCAGTTTCCTCTTTGAAGCAGTGGAGCCCAGCAACCGAGTTTCTACGGTAGTAAGTGATTTGCGTCAAAGTAGTATATATTACTACTGTTATATTATTTCATAATATATTAAAATATATAGATTCTAATAAATATTATTATTTATTTGATGATAAATAATTTGATAGAACACATTATTTGTATAACAGTCACATGTAAAAATTTTTCATTAAATACTTTTGAGATATAATTTAATAATGTGTCGGATTGTATATAAAAGGGCCGTTTCAGTGTCGTTGGAGCTCACCCACGGATGGAGATTGTGGCTAAAGAGAACAAGGTTATGATAATGGATCATGAACAAGGGAGTTTTACAGAGGAAATTGTGGAAGATCCAATTTCTATCCCCAGAAGAATTTCTGAAACTTGGAAGCCCCAACTTATCGATGACCTTCCTGACACATTTTGTGGTAACCCAAAAATGTGCCAAAATAATTTTTAATCCAAAATTACACTGCATATCACATTGATAGTTTCAAAGTTTGATACTTCGATTGTGTGCTCGAGTGCTTTTATGGTTTTCTTTTTGTCTTTTTCTTTCTTTCTTTGACTCACTTTTATTTAATACCTTGTGTAACTGGCACAAAGGTTAATTTGCATATTGATTGGACCAACCAACTTCTTGGCAATCTAGATATTTTAACTTGCGGTACTTTTACTTTTGGGTTTTCTTTGTTTCAATTCCTATGTTTTAAATTGGGAGAAATAGATCACCATGGTGTGCGCTTACACATGCGTCAAATTTGATGTCACCAATTGAAGACACTACTTTCGTTGCATTTAAAAATTTAAAAAAAAAAAAAACTTCTTTATTATCTAAATCTATATGCTTTATGTTACACTTATTTCATAATTCTGGCCAAGTTGCTCTCTGTTTTCCTAAAATATTACTACTTCCAGGAGCAGGATAAAACTTAATCAGCTATACTTCAATCCTAGATGACCAATGAGCCGAACACTTACAAACCGATGTGCTTAACATTGTAGTAGGGATAATGTCAAGAAGTCTTTTTGTTTTTCACATAAAATGTTACAAACCATGCATATAAATTCGGTTTTGGTATTCTCTGTCTTTTGTTAGTTTTTGATCCTGCACTAGATTTCTTATCATGTCCAGAAATGGACTAGTAGTACAGTTTACTAGTTTCCTTTATCCCTTTTTAGCAGAGAAATTTTCCACTTTTACTGCTAAATTTCGCATAAACACACTCGGTGGTTAACTCTGTCATGGATAGGTGGCTGGGTTGGTTATTTATCATATGACACAGTTCGATATGTGGAAACTCGAAAAATTCCATTCTTGAAGGCTCCCAAGGATGATAGAAATCTACCAGACATGCACTTAGGCCTTTATGATGATGTAATTGTGTTTGATCATGTGGAGAAGGTAATCTATTATTTATTGATCAGTTCAATGTTAAACCTTAATAGTTTCATATTGTATTTTTGTCAGAAGTATACAAACAAAATCTCATATCAGCTAAACATGTGGATCCTAAAAGATTTATAGGTGGCTTCGGTTGCTCCTCTATTAGGTTAACCTTTTAGCTTGAACCCCAAGCGTGAACAGTATTAATGCATCATCTGTGATGTAATTCATAACTGTTGGTTAACATATTCTGTCTTTGAGTATTAAAATGACAGTTTTTTCTTTTCCTCTTGCATTACAAGTATTAAACATAACTTATGGTTCATAACTTTTGCATTACATTTTTCTTGGTTCTCAGAAAGCATATGTCATTCATTGGGTAAGACTAGATTGTTACTCTTCCCTTGAGAGGGCTTATGAAGACGGAATGAAACGTTTGGAAACATTATTGGCTAGAGTACAAGCAGCTATGCCGTAAGTAACTACTGCTCTGCCACAGTCATTTATCTAGTAATAAGTTGAATTCTAAATGGTTTTGGTTTTACAAATTTTGATCAATTTTACGGTCAATTGTTAGCCCAAGGCTAACTGCAGGTTATGTGAATTTATATACTCGCCATTATGGTCCTTTTTTGAAGAATTCAAATATGACAAGGGATGAGTATAAGAAAGCAGTACTTGAAGCAAAAAAACATATCCTTGCAGGGGATATTTTCCAGATTGTATTATCTCAGCGTTTCGAAAAACGTACATTTGCTGATCCATTTGAAGTTTACAGAGCACTGAGAGTTGTAAACCCAAGTCCATATATGACTTACATGCAAGTTAGTGTCTTCATCTTTAACAACTTTTGCACTAGTCTAGTAATGTGTTTCCTAAGAAGGTCAAATTAAATTTACACTTATGATATTTATTAATTATGTCATATTCTCTATCAGGCTAGAGGGTGTATACTTGTTGCTTCAAGTCCAGAAATTCTTACGCGTGTAAAGAAGGTAATGAAGTTTTTGACATAAGATATAGATTCTCCAAAGAAATTATCAGCTCTCCATAAGCCGTCATTTTTACTAGAATCTTTTATTTTTAATTATGTTAATTCCAAAGAAGGATGTGTTTGTTGTAATTCTATGAACAGGGAAAGATTGTGAATCGACCATTAGCTGGAACTGCCACAAGAGGGAAGACAGCAAAAGAAGATGAAGATTTGGAAATACAGCTTCTTAATAATGAAAAACAATGTGCAGAGCATATTATGCTGGTTGATTTGGGTCGGAATGATGTTGGAAAGGTCTTCTTTAACTATGCCCTGATAATGTGATTTTGCAAAAGATTTATACTCTAAATTTCATAATTTCGAAACATGTTTGATCCCCTGTATAAGGCTTAACATAAACACTATACTCTGCTTTCTATGCCATGCATGTTACCATAAATTTTTTTTTTGGGTCCTTCTATTAGTGACTTCTTCTTTTAAAAGGTCAATACAGAAACCTAAAATCTTTGCTGGGGGAGCTGTCCTGAAAATAAAAATTTGTGTATTACTGATCATACAGAATGCACAATGATATATGTGCTGTGGTTCTATTCAAATTTTCTTAGTTGGTGATCACCAAAGTTTGTGTTTTTCCACCAAGAATACCTTGTTTTCTATATACAGCAATAAAGGCTTAGCTTGTTTCTCTAATTTTATATGTAAATTGTGCAAACTGGTCTCACTGATGAAGATTGTTGATGCAGGTATCAGATTATGGTTCTGTAAAGGTGGAAAAGTTAATGAATGTGGAACGCTACTCCCATGTCATGCATATAAGCTCCACGGTGAGATTTTATGCCTTTGAGTTTGATGACATTTTAACATGTAAAATATATCTGCTTTTAAATAGCTTGTTATACAATGCTGTGAGACTAGTCCCCTTTTCTTTGACATATATTTCAAAATCTATATCGCTGCATTAATTTATCGTGGTTGACGAAAACTTATAATGTTCTCGTATACAGGTCACTGGGGAGTTGCTTGGTTCTCTCTCTTGCTGGGATGCCCTGCGTGCCGCATTGCCTGTTGGAACTGTCAGTGGAGCACCAAAGGTTGTCACTTATTTTTAGTTCTTCCCCTCTTATCTTTAAACTTGTCCATGCAAATTTTGTTCTCAAGCAATGAAAGAATGCTATTAACTTACTTTTAGGGGTTGTGGTCAAAATTTGAACTTGTTATGTCTTTCCACCTCCTTTTGGCCTTAATTATTCATTTTGGATTTAATTTTCTGATAGAGTAAAACGTTCTTAATTATTCAGTATGAGCATGGGATAATAACAAGCCGGTGTTTTCGAAGTATTAATAAACTTAATGGCACAGGTGAAGGCAATGGAGCTAATTGATGAACTGGAAGTGACAAGACGTGGCCCTTACAGCGGAGGATTTGGTGGAGTGTCTTTTACCGGAGATATGGACATTGCTCTGGCTCTCAGGACTATTGTGTTTCCAACAGGATCACGTTTCGACACCATGTACTCGTACAAGGATGCTAACCAGCTCCGAGAATGGGTGGCTTACCTTCAAGCTGGTGCTGGAATAGTGGCTGATAGTGATCCTGATGATGAGCACAGAGAGTGCCAGAACAAAGCTGCTGGTCTGGTACGTGCGATCGACTTGGCAGAGTCTGCCTTTGTTGAAAAAAAAAAGTGATCTTTAGGGACTCAAATAGGATGAGCTTTTATGTTTTATCTTGTGGGTTTGTAGCGTTGGTTTTTAGTGGGGTTGGCATGGAAAGAATGGCGACACAGTTTCTGCTTTACAGTGATAGAATGACAGTTTAACTTCAAAAAGAAACCTAAAATCTTAGCTTTGTGGGCTTTTATTTTGCTTTACAGTACTTATAATTTTTAAAGGCACTGAGTTGTTTAGCAAGTTGTATAACAAAAATAAGGCGTTCTTATTATTAGCTGAAAATTTAATATTAACATGAATAAGTGAATTTTTAAAAGCACAAGTGAAAGTTTATAAAAGTCTATAAAATAATGACATATCATAATTAGCAAAAAATAATAATAATAATGACATATCATTTTGCAACCTCCCTTGGTTAATAAGTTGGAACAACTCGGTGCCTTTGCCATATGTATGAGGAAATCATCAAGGTCTTGCCCACTATTTTTGCCTTTGCCTTATCTCTATTTGAGTGGTACTCTGCCTCAACTTGTCCTTTGAAAAGAATTATAATTAGTAAAGCCTTATGCTCACTTTTCTTAATATTTTTACTTTATAACATTGACTTTTCATTATTAAAATACATTTGAGTCCGTGAATATTGCTTCTTTTTTTTTTTTTTAATGTTCCTCTGCAAATATTGTTGGATTTTTGGTGTGTAGCTTCGATATTATCATTGGCGAAAGTTAGTAACTCTCTAATTTTGTTTTATTTTGTTTTGACTTTGTTTGAATAAGAAGATGAAGAAAAAAAGAAGAGAGAAAATATGAAATTTTTGTCATTATAAAAATTTTAGCATTTTATTTATTTTATTTCATTGTAATTATAAAGACATTACATTAAACTACAACAAAATATATTTGACATTCATAATCGAAATCTATATGGATAAAATCAAACCATTTACTAGATAATGACATTTTTTTAAAGTTGTTGAAGATAACTGTAGTTGTATAAAATAGAGAAGCATTTTGAATCATATCCAAATTTTATATTGAAAATATTGCTCATTTGAGCTCTCTACTGCTGCATACTATAGATTTTTGAGTGTGAACTTTTGTTGTTTTAGACATAGTTGGAACTCTGTAGGTGTATTTTAGACATTCTGAAAAAAAAAAATTTAGATATAAATATTATTCTGGATAAAATGCATTATAATCTTCAAACATTTTATGCTTAAACACTTGCTCAGACCCTTGTTAATTTCGGACATATAAACTTGGAACATATTGACTTCAATTATTTAAACAGATCGATTTATTTTAAAGTTCATACATGCATATACGTTACTTTAGACATACATACAAATATAGCAAAATTGTCACCTTCATTGAAAACAGTAATGTATGAGTAGCGTAACACTGTTCCACAAATCTTTAGTTATTATTATTTATTTATTTATTTATTATTTTTATTATTAATGGCTAAGATTTCAAGCTATCAAATCAATTTTTTTTTTTCAAAAAGCTATCAAATCTTTTTTTTTTTTGGATAAAAAGCTATCAAATCATTTATTATAATAAAGTGAATCATTACGAATAAAGAATAAATCTTCTTCCTGGATAATTTTGTCCTCAATTCGATTATTAATATCCCATGCATCTCTTTTTTTTTTTTTGGGTTAATAATATCGCATGCATCTCAGTACTATACATTTTCTTTATTAATAATTTATGGTGTCGTTTGTCTTAGATTTAAGGCCAACTTTATTGCATGACACGTGGTGCAGCTACATAATTGAGAGTTTATAATTGGTAATTATCTGTTTTGGACAATTCTAGAGTAAATTTTTTTAAAAAGGATTAAAGTGAAAAGATCGATGCTATTGAGTACACATAGCATGGGCAATCAGGGTTAAAAAAAAAAAAATCAGTTGCCGGTTTCAATTGGAAGCTTTGAAAAAAAAAAAAAAATTAATGTAAAGTTGTGAAAAATTTTGGGAAAAAAACATTTATGATTTTACAAATTTGGATGCACAAATTTATAATTTTTATGACATATCAACTGAAAATGTGCCAAATGTTAGAAAAGTATAATTTAATTTTGAAAAATGTTAAACACCCCGTATTAAAATGCGGGGTCTCCGGACTCAAAGATGGGGTAAAACATATAAATGTTTGATGTTACTTTATAATGGATTAGCGTTACTTTTAAATAGACAAATACGACAAATTCTGGATAATATTTACTAATTAAAGGACAATGTCATTTCGCTACGGACAATATTACTCCACCATAGTCAAATGTGATATATTATGGACTATGTAACTAATAAAAGATAACGTTACTTTGATATGGATAATATTACTCCAATGTGGTAATATATTACTCTATTATGGTTTTATATTACCTCATTATTGTCAAATTTGCAATACTACTCCATTATGGACCAATATGACTTTATTAGGTCTATTGTTATCCGTTATGGATAATCGTAGTTGATAAGGACAATATTATTCATTTATGGATAATATTACTATATTATGATAAATTGTTACCTTATTATATTCGATGACACTCAAAGTGGCAATATTGCTCTATTATGGATAAATATTACTTTGTTATAAACTAATGTGATCCTTGATGGTCCATGATACTCATATTGGACATAATGGACAATGGTACTTCGTTATAAATCATAATATTCCATTCTGATTTGATTTTACCTCATTAATGTTAATTGTACTCAGAATAAGCAATGTTACTTGCCATGGACCACCGTTACTTCAGTATAGACATAATTACTCCATTATGGTTTTGAAGTTACTTTATTATCGTTCAATGTTATCTTACTTAGAGCAATGATGGTCAAATGTGCAATATTACTTTGTTATGAACTAATTTACATTATTATGGATAATATTACTCCATTTTAGACAAATCATGCTTATTTGAAAATTAATGCTACACATTGTGAATAAGTTTACTATTTATAGATAATATTACTAAGTATGAAATATGTTACTCATTTGTGGATCAATATTCTCCAATTGTAATGAATATAGCAATAAAAAAAATGCTAGAATCAATATTATCTATATTTCTCATTAAGGACGATGTTATATTTGTTGGTCGTGTTCTTCCTTGTTGTCATTTATGTAGAAAATTTTTCAATGTTCGTAAAATAATTGGAAGAGAATATTGACTTTATTGTTGCAACTTGCATAATTAATTCTATCATTAGAATTGATGTAATATCTTTGAAGTTTAAAGGTAAAATTTGATAATTGTACATAATTATAATGTTTTGGGACACCATTTACAAATCAAAGAATTATCATGGTTCTTGCAGTGCTGATGGTGACTTATTTATGGTCATCCAAAAAGAAAATAGCTGTAGCACTGTTATGAAAGACAAAAACAATGAATGACCTTTTTAATAGATTATTGTCAATGGAGTGTCAACCCTAATTTTATGTTAGCATTCTCTTTAGATGAACACATACTACCAAACACAAATAGCTATTCTAGAAGATCATTTGACAAATAGGTCTTGTTATAAGTAGTAGATGGAGATGACAGCCATTGTAAAGCTATTTGTGATTCGCGTTGAGATTTGGATTAGGTTTCAATTAGTTGTCACTTACTGCATGTACAAAGTAGCCATTTCAATATTTGCAAAATGAGAATTTTACTTAAAATCCTTATATAAAAATTGATAGGTTTCACCTTACCGAAGTTGGAACAGCAACAACACCACATATTATTAATAAGAAACAATAATCATTCAGTTAAATTTCATTGATTTTGAACTTCCACCATTTATATGGTAACGAACAATGACATCTACATTTAAACATGATATGAATATATTATGTACAAATAGGTTCCACTGTTTACAAATAACTAAAGATTACTATTAAACATACAACTAGATGGTGTTGCAAGTTACAACAATGATTCATAGATGTCTAACTGGCATACAAATTACATCTTGAAGTTTTGGTGGAACAACCTTACTGCATATTTTTTTTCTCATGGTAGTAATATTTTTTTCCACAATATTCACCTGTAGCCCATCAGATTTGTTTTCAATCCATCTCAAAGCGAACTCCTGCAATCCCCACTACATGAAATAAACATATTCATTATGTCACTAACAAATTTAACAAACATACACAATATACATTAACATACAAACTGCAACATTAACGATTTCACATAACAATTTAGGTCCAACGTACCAAATTGATTGTTGGGCAAATGTGTCATCCATCCTTCGAATTGTATACGGTGCTAAACAGTCCATGATTTCTGATCAGTGTTCCTAAATTCCAAAAACATGCAATATTTTTAATATCAAATGGCATATGCAAGTGGCATTTTCCTTATGAAAATGAGCTGTTGTATTCTTTACAGATGGATCATACATGTCTGCATGCTTCTTAGTAATGTCACTGTGTGCAGCGAGCCAATGTTCGTTGCCATTGTTAACTGGCATTAGCAACTACAATGTATGTAAATGTTAGTAAACACAATATACATGTCATGTATGTGATTATGAGTGTACAACGATATAAATTAATAAAATAATCAAAATAACTTACATAGTCAAATGAACACCACAGTCAACCATATATAGGATATTCACCATTGAATACTTGAAAAAATATGGTGGCTGCTTTAATCTCCAATGGTGATTCGATGTTATCTTTGTGGCGTATAAACATAGCTTGCTGCAAATAGAGCGGAAAATAGGATTCATTGTACTATACGATGGTACACATTTATAATTGTTATAACTGAATAAAGACATGATATAACCTACCCACAACATGTAATCTAAAATTAAACACTTTTCCCACATTTTTTTAAAAATATAATTGATTAACAATGGCATGAAACTCACGTGAGGTTGAAGCAAACTTCCAGGCCGTAAAATATCATCAAAGAATGTCCTTGGAACTTTACCATATATTTGTATCAGCTGTTGTGGTAGGCTTGCTCATCAAGTACCAATCACGGATGGCAACAAGCTCTTTCTCTGTAGGCTTGGACATCGGGTTCAATTTCTTAGTTGATTTGCGATGTGCCTCAAAGTCCACCCATGGACTCTTCGTAACGTTGGATGGTTATATTGGTGCCCTGCTCGACTTACGGCTCCAGAAACTACCCCAAGTCCTCGATGTCATGGGTTGTCTATATCTGAAATGGCAGGCATTCTTCCTACTTATGCATATCAATTGTACTATTATTAGTTAACATTGTCCAATTGCGATCATCGTCAATATGTATATGCAAATCAATACCAATTGGCATAGAGACTGTGGTCAGCGTCGGTGTCGACTCCTCACGATCCTTAATTGTATCATGCCCTTGTGATTGTAGATGCATTGGAGTATTGACGGGCAACGGAGTCTCATTAAGAGACAACCGATCTTCCTTGATGGCCGCCACCGCCTCAAAGTGTGGATCATGCTGAGAATAATCATGATCATGCCATGTATCATACACCAGTGGTGGTGGAGGATCACGAGGCAATAACGTATCGCATGGTACTGCTTGTAACACAAATTACATAATTTAACATTCACATTGTAGCATTATTTAAAACTTGAAGCGATAGGATTTTTACTTCCATACCTGACTGCTTAGTTTTCAAGTATATCATTAAGCTTGCTATCTATGTCATTCATCTAACCTTGTAATGCCTCTATACGGCTGTTGAATACTTTTTGACGCTGTTCAATTGTCGATTGTTGGTGACCAATGCCGTCAACATTTTGGTCCATCATATCTAGATCGAATGAAGTAGAGGGGCGACCTTATGTACTCCCCCCGAAGGGGACATATGGGGGTAATTTTCCTTTGACTAACCAAGGACAAAGGAATATTAGAACAAGATACCCTTCAGTTTTAATCACAAAGCAATGTAATTTATTTTACCACATTATTTAACTTACAATGTTGTCATTATGGTTGTCGGATGACTGGCATGGTTGGGCATTGTCTGTTTGCACGATATGGGCTACTGCATTTTCCATCATAGTCTCCTAAAATTCCTCCACAATCAGTGGAGATTGACATCTACGTTTGCGATGGCCGTGCGCAAATAAATTCATATATGCCTGACACAATTTGTCCTCCCTTGGATATAATTTCCAATGCACTTCAATTTGCAAAGAAAAATTTTAAGCATGTAAGACCATGTATGAAACTATTAATCATGCACTTAAATTGCTATGTAACTGAACCTTACATTTTATTATTATCAAATATTACATTTTTAAGTCCTTCATAATTAGGATGGCTCGTTGCCTTCCAACCCAACACACGAGGCACTGATTAGGAAATCTTTGATGCAATACCGTCATCCCCTAGCTTGGGGATTATGTCATAAGCCCATACATTCAACAATAAAATAGAGCAAGATAGGCAACAAACATCAATATTACTCACGTAACGATCAGATCCAATTGATATATAATATATACGTATATGTATATAAGTATGTATGCAAACATGATAGTTCGACATATTTCACCTGAAATGCTAAAAGAAATCCCTTAAATCTTCAACAAGCCTCACAAATTTACCTTGAATTAAAGTTTTTCGAGGCACTCCTAAAAGGCCCCAGTTAAACAAATATAGAAACATAATCTTCACAGCGTCCATGGTTTTTGTACCAAACTGTGCATCCTCAAAACATTTTTGCAACTTCTCAATCTTGATGAACTTCGAGTTGTCTAATTACTTCTCTTGTATTGCACGTGTTGCGATAGTCTGTATTCCATCATTGTGGTCCTCAATGTCGGGGCTGAACCTCAACCCAGTGACCAGTGCAAAATCTCTCTCTGCGAATCGTACACCGATTCTACATATGTTGAACTCTAGTACCTCATTGTCATCTGACTCTACCTTTCCCAATCCTACGAGGTGTATTAATTGGCCTTGGTGCACAATCTTCTGCATATCAATGAAGTGGCCGAAACACGTTTTGGCAAACTCCTGCAGTTGCACGACTATAAGCTTGGTCTTTATCTTTTTAATTGCCTAGAATGTTTGAGCATATGATGAAAGATGGAGTGCCCAAACTTCTCCATCCTTAAAAATAAGCTTTTGAACATGGAGGTGAACTTTTTAACACAATCACGTCTTCTGTTAATTAGCTTTCACTTTATATAATGGCAAACTCCAAAGGAATGAAAAATGCATACTATAGATATTTCCATAATTAATCATGCTTTCACTGTTGAAAATAAACATACAAACTTTACAGAAAAGTATTCTTGTTGTGCTCTCAATATCAGCTACTAAACAATTTATGATAGAAATGTTGACTTTTTGCAGCCTTTCAATGGTTGATATCAAAGAATACAAGCTTGATTCTACAACTATTTTCATTTTTCAATTCTCTAGTAAACTAATATAATAACTGTAGATTCTCGACAAACGAGTATTGATGAATTTGAAACAAAAGAAAAAAAAATTATAAAACACAGTTATGACTCGACTCAACTAGATCCAAAATGAAAATTATCAAGCATAATCTTATATGACTTTCCATATCAAGTATAAAATGTTTTACACAGCAACATTTAAAAAGATCAACTAATCTTTTTTAATATGAAAGAGAAAAGAAAAAAAGAATTAAGCAAATATATATATATATATATAAGGTATTGTATTATTTTCAGGTTGTGTATTAGAATTTTTTTCTATTACATTTGTTTGGTTTCTGAGAATATCAAAAGAATGGTCAGTTTTGAATAATTGCATTTATGTATGAGTTTGTATTATCAAACAAAAATGATAAATGCTCACCTATAAAGTTTAAGACATTGCAGTCAGAAAACAGGGAAGAAGAGTTGCTGGAGATAACTGCATTTGATGTGTGGGTCACTAATAATTGGGGCATTGCTAGAAAGGCTTTCTATGGAGATCGATGGGATATTGGAGAAAGGATTCTCAGTAAACTACATCAAAGCTTGGATAGTTCACTAGTAAAAGAATCGATGTAGAAAACGACACAATCCATGTGTAATTTTAAGACGTAGAATGCAGAACAAAATAACAGTTCTAGTATTTTTATTTTTCTTCAAAAAGTAGTTTTGACAACATGCATTGCATATATTGATTAATAGCATCATCAATCTTTTATTTATAATATAAAAATACAATAAACAATGCATTAGTATTTTCAATTTCAAAACTTTAGGAAAAGCAAAAATCACTTCGATCACAACTATCAACAATCAATTAAAAATAGAAATAATGATTAAAACTTGACTTTAGACAGTAGAAAAATACAAAAATGATTATCAAAAGAATTAGGTTAATAAGTAGCCAAAAAAATAAAACGAGTGACATGAATATTCAATGACTAATTACCCCACTTTCTTTCAGGATTGAACAAATCTCACATAGGGATTTTATAGTGAGTAATGAAAATCTTGCATTATTTAAACGAGGAACCATGATGAAAATCCTACATTTGAAAGGGGACTCAAAATGAAACACTAGGTTCTCATACCCCATTATGATCTTTCACACCCAAGCTTAAAATGACAAAAAAAAAATATCAAGTGTCTACCCAAAGAATTGCCTGCATATGGCATAATTGATTGAAGTTACATGTTTGTAAAGATTCTAGGTGTATGTTACAAAAAAAAAAAAAACACATTCAAACCAATGCAAGTGTAATAGATTGGACTCACTCTAAACCCATATATTCTTTCCTTTCAAGTCCTTCAGCCTTAGGACAATTTATGTTGATTTATTAACAAAATTACTCACAAATGGTTGGAAATTAACTGAGTGAGTCCACTTATCAATTTCCTGGAATGTATCAACTTGTTCATATATTTGCATAATGCAAAGTATTTGATGAAAAAGCTGAAAAAAACTAACATAAACCAGCAATTCTAACATCGTCAATGGTATCTTCCTGTGGCCTAGAGTCGTGGGTGTTGGTGTAACATCCTAAAATCTAATTAAGGATTAGCAAAGTAATTA
>QANX01005477.1:0-33506 GCA_003254975.1 Ochetophila trinervis
GAATTTGTTCACATAAAAAATCTCTACAATTAATTTGTGCAATTGATATCCTCTAAATTGAAAAAAGTTGACTTTTGTCTAATTTAGGTCCAATTTAGTTAAAATTGATAAATTTTGTCAATTTAAAAATTATGTGCATAACGTGTGATCCTCAAAAATTGATTTTTTCATTTTTAATTGTATCAAAAATTTAAAAAGGAAAAAAATCCATAAATGAATTTTAAATTTTCTTTCATGTTTTTTAATTTTTGGTATAATAAAAAATGAATAAATCAATTTTGAAGGTCACGTGTTATACACGTAGCTTTTAAGTTGACAGAATTTGTCAATTTTAACTAAATTAGATTTAAATTGGATAAAAATGTACTTTTTTTTCAATTTAAAAGATATTAATTGCACAAATTAATTATAGATACTCCAATATGAATAAATTCAATTTTATAAAGTACTAAAGTGCATTTAAACTTTATAAATATAAAGAAAATAAAATAGACACTATTTAATTTGTTGACAGGGGGCACTGCCTATTATCTTTGAGAGAAATTGTTTTTCAAATTGAAATAAATATTAACATTTTTTATAAAAGAAAAACAAATTAAATTCAGACTGGACCGCCAGTGCCGGCCGTCGAGTGAAACGAAGAAGGAAAAAAGAAGACAAGGATTTGGTTTTGAAGTTCCAACAATTGACTTGAAGGTTTGGAAGTCTCAAATACATCTCGGTTAGTCAATTGTGGAGTTGATCCCCAGCTTATTGACAAAAGCTCACATGCCTTATTCTTTGGTATGAAACCTTCATAGAAGCAAAAAGCTCAAAAGGAATATTAGTGAGCAAATTAAAAAGTCACAAGCATAAAATGTTTATACTTAATTATTGATCAGACTCTTCATATTTGTTGGCAGCCACCAATATTATAACTGTTAACTATAACTCTGCATGTGGCAGAACAAAAGTTCTCTGTAGCTAACATATATATACCCAGTATGTATGTATATATATATATATAGTTTATAATCAAATATGTATGCAATAAAATAAATAGAGAAGAAAGCTTAGTTTATATAATAAATTAAGCTATATATAATTTTGCTACTTCACGCGGGCATACTCAAATTAAAGTGGATGTGGCCAGTATTAATTACATGAAATCCATTTTTAATTTATAGGTATTTATTTTCATGTTTTATACAAGGTTAAATTTTTTTTATCTATTAAATAGACAAGATGATATTCTTAATAAAAAAATATTTATCATTAGAAGAGATGTGCAAATAAAATCTCACTTTAGATAAATTTAGAGATCCTAAAAAGTATATAAGTGGCTTGGGTTATTCATATTAGTTAATCTTTTAGAGTGAAACTCTAAGCCACAACAAGTGGTACTAAAGCCGGAACCCAAGCATAGCTATGTGTATCTGCAATATGAACTCCAAAGGGCACCGAACGATGGTGGGCCCTATGGTAGACAACGGTGATAAAAAGTAATCTCAATGAATATTTTATGTCGATATGGTGGGACAATGGTGACCTCCATGTTAGCTTCCACACGGTGGAAAACGTGCCATGAAGCTCCATGGTGACACGTAAAGCCACATAGCAACAGTGGAGACTTTTTGACGAGATGAATACGAATAGTGTTGTCGATTTGAGAAGGTGCCCAAAAAAAAAAAAAAAAAGCATGTGGTCATTGGTTTGAGGTGATGATAATTAAAGATGTGCAAACAAAGTTTTACATTGGTTAAATTTGAAAATTTTAAAAGATATATAAAAGACTTAACTTACTCACCCTGCTGGGTTAAACTTTTAGATTGGAATCTAAAGCTCCAACATATTTGTCAAATATCATGGTACATAGAACTGACCCCATAAGTGATACCATTTTTTTTTTTACTATTTTTTACTATGATATACTAAAACAATATTTGCCTAAAAGCTCGAGTTACAACGGTAATTTATATTATTAGTACAAATGACTGTAGCATAACAAAATTCTCTTTAATATTCAGTTTTTCTTTCACATTTTTGGGTAATCTAATATAGAAATTAATTAAGTTGTCAACAAAATGTATTTAATTATTAAAAACATTAATGAATCAGCTGCAGTTCACAAACATTAATTGGCAAAAAAATTGAATGCAGCAAAATCTTCCTTCTTCCTTGAGATGTATTAAATGCTGGCCCAAATGTGTTTTACCAACCTCCGCAATTAAACCTCTTGGGTGTTTTTATTTTATAATTCTATAAATAATATTAGTGTGTTCTCTCGAACTTGCAAACTTAATAAACAATTTTCGTCCTATTTTTCCTCCTCACTGTACATACTTCTCTCTTTCTCTCTCTACCAAACATAACTACTCTTCCTAGACACACAAAAAAACACAAAATGGTAAACGGTCAAATTCAGTCTCTCAAGCGATCCAATGAAAAAGAAGACAAGGGTTTGGTCTTCGACTCATCAGTTCTTCAAGACGAATCTAATATTCCGTCGCAGTTCATTTGGCCGGACCATGAAAAGCCTAGCCCCGATGCACCAGAACTCGCAGTTCCACCAATTGATTTGAAGGGCTTTCTCAGTGGAGACAGTTTGGCAATCTCAAATGCATCTCGGCTAGTCAATGAGGCATGCATGAAACATGGTTTCTTTCATGTTGTCAACCATGGAATCGATCCCGAGCTTATTGAGAAAGCTCACAAATGCATGGACCTCTTCTTTGGTATGAAACTTTCAGAGAAGCAAAAAGCTCAAAGGAAGAACGGTGAGAACTATGGATATGCTAGTAGCTTCACTGGCAGGTTCTTTTCCAAGCTTCCATGGAAAGAAACATTCTCTCTTAGATACTGTCCTGATGAGCAGGACTCAAACATTGTTGAGGATTACATTGTCAATGTACTAGGTGAAGATTTCAGACAATTTGGGTAAGAAACACAAAATTTGAAACACTTTATTTTGATAGGGAAATTCTATTATCCTAGATATTTAAGTTTATCCAGGATTATCCAAAAATACACCACATCAACTTTAGTGTGAACTATTACATCTAATTTACACATCACATCAACATTGGTATGTCAAAATTTCTTAGATAAGAGAATTATCATATATATATATAACTATATATATATATATATATATACTGGCATATACTCACTCATTTTGATTTTTCATATATAACAAGTTCAATATATGTTTTGCCCAGGAAAGTATACGAGGAATATTGTGAAGCCATGAACAATCTCGCTCTTCAAATCATGGAACTCTTTGGAGTGAGTCTTGGAGTTGGCAAAGAGTATTTCAGAGAATTCTATGAAGAAAACGATTCGATAATGAGATTGAATTACTACCCAAAATGCCAAAAACCAGATGAAACACTAGGTACAGGGCCTCATTGTGATCCAACTTCCTTAACAATCCTTCACCAGGATCAAGTTGGTGGTCTTCAAGTACTTGTAGACGAAAAATGGCACTCCATAACTCCTCTTCACAATGCTTTTGTTGTCAACATTGGTGACACATTCATGGTAAGTGGATAGTACTCAAGATAATAAGCTTTCTAGCTAGGATTGATGTTTTTTCATTAGAAAATTTTATGAATATTTTCTATATGTCAAGCTCCTATTACCGCTTTGAAAGGGAAAAAAAATCATTTAATTTGGTAAGGTTGTTGAAACATGAAAGTAATGAAAGTTGGTTTTTGATTTTTGCAGGCTCTTTCAAATGGGATATTCAAGAGTTGCTTGCATAGAGCAGTGGTAAATAGCACCAGCGTGAGAAAATCTCTTGCTTTCTTTCTGTGTCCAAACAAGGAGAAGGTTGTAACCCCACCAAAAAGTTTGGTTACTATCCAAAATCCAAGAATGTATCCGGATTTTACATGGCCTACTTTGCTTGAATTTACCCAGAAACATTATAGGGCAGATATGATAACTTTGATAGCTTTCAATGACTGGATTAATGGACAGAGTTAAATGAAATCGATTCTATACAAGTTATTATTATTATTACTACAATTATATAATTGTATTTTTGTTTGTTTTAATTAAAGTAAATAAAGCATGAGTTTGGGTGAGAATTGCTGTTTATAGTGGGTATAAAAAGAAAAGCCACCCATAAACACCAGAAAGAGAGGCATGTTTCTGTAATTTGAGCCTTTTTTTATTTTATTTCTTTTTTGTATTTTATCTTTTTATTTGTTATAAAAATGAATCAGTTCAGTACTAGATTATTTTAGTCTACTAATAATCATTTATTTGATTTTCTAGTCATGAAGTCTACTAATTTATTAAAATACTATTTTTTTGGACAATATAGTAAATTTAATAATTACAATTTGAGGAAGAGGAAAAAATTCAACCAGGTCAAAGATTGAATCATAGACTTGGAGGTGTATTATCAGTGGATTTACCACTAGGCTAAGCCTACAAATACATTAAAATATTATTTTTGTTGACCAAAATTACTTGTTTCAATATGTTTAATAAGATAATGATGGCCAAGTGTTAAATCAGTTATTGTTCTTTTGTATATTCCAAATGCAAATTAATTAATTTAATTTTTTAGTTAGAAGTTTCTTGTTTATTAAAAATAAAAAATAAAAATTGGAGCTTCATGAAAATATAGACAAGACATAGATTATAGGGTAAATTTCATTAGAGTAATAACATATAATGTTAAGACCTATTCCACCTAAGCTTTGCCTGCATGATTTAATTTTTTTTTATTAAATTATTAAGCAGTCAAATAATGTTGCAAATCATTAAAGCTCTGAGGACTTTTCAGTGCTATAAATTTTATAAGAATTTCGATAGAACTATGTCTAATTTTAAAGCATTTTCTAAATACAAATAAATATAAAATCTGCAAGAAAACAAAGTTTTATATGTATATAAAACTTGTCTCAACTCCACATAACAACGGCACTTTAAAACTTATAAAAATATTTGTTATGTTCAAAAATCAAAAGCATATTCAAAGAAACTCTGGATATAAATTAAATAGGAAGACTTGATAAATAATTTTTCATAGCTGCACTTAGTTTAACAAGCCTGCATATCTTTGTTTAAAAAAAATAATAATAATCAAGCTACTTGTAGATCTTATTAACTTTGTTCTCAAATCCTTTTTTTATTCCAAAATAATTTGACTGTAATTGAAAATTTAACATTTTCCTCATAAACCATTTAAATATTGTAATTTCCACAACAAGAGGTAAAATTATAATTTTAAAGTGTGCATACAGATCTAGCAAACTATATAACGATTACACTGAACAATCCTTAACTCATTCCAGCATCCACGGCGATGCCAAAGGGCTAATTTCAGAAGGCTGAAATGATATCGATTGAGGTAAATAATAGAAAATTTCCTAAATTATTATTTCGAATTTCAGATATCATTTTCACATAGGCAAATAAAGGGTTCCATTTTCCCCACGATGATGATCTGGTGATCCAATTGGGGATAGTAAATAAACTGGTGAAAAGAATTCTTGTAAACAATGGAAGCTCGATCGATAAGATTTTTAAGTCAACTCTGAGGAGCATGGATTGGGACCTCGACAACACCTAGAAACTGGGAATAATGAATCTGGTAGGATTTAGTGATGAAACTAGCCGAGTCACCCGAAGAATGACCCTTTCTGTTGAGACACACAGGATAACCATATATTCAAAACTGATGGTCATAGATTATGACTTAGCCTACAATGTGATTATAGGGAGACCATAGTTGCATGAAATGAGTCGTCCCCTTCTCATTTCATCATAGGATTAAATTTCCTATATGTGAAAAGATTGAAAAGATTAAAAAATGACCAAGTCTATGCTAATTCGTGCTTTCTCTCGGCTATGAAAGGAAAACCTATGAAGACAATTAGCAATTAACGAGTCCAGAAGTCCTCACGGTAAAGCATAAGAGGCTCAAGAATCTATCGAGGAGGTGGTTCTGGAAGATTTCAAACCCGAGCAAAAAGTATGCATCAGCACCAAATTAAATGCAGAGACAAGACAAAAGCTCATTTCCTAAAGGAGATGAAGCATTCCTTTGCTTGGGACATATCCGATATACCAGGGATAGACCCCGAACTAATAACCCATAATTTTAATGCCAATCTTGAATTCAAGCATGTAAAAAAAAAAAAAGAGAAGAAAATTTGCCTCATGAAAGAAATCAGATTGTAAATGAAGAAGTGGAGAGATTAGAGAGCAATGGTCTGATCAAAGAGGTTCACTACCCATTCAGACTCAAAAATGCTGGTCAACCTACCAACAGTTTGTCAATAAAATGTTTAGGGAACAAATTTGCAAAACCATGGAAGTATATATTGATGACATGCTGGTCAAATCCGTCATTTTGTGGTTTTGGGAGCATTGGGAAAACCATACTCGATCCAAGGATGAAAAAATTGATATCAATGGAAATATCGAAGGTTAAAAATACGAAAATATCGATAGAATATCGTTATCGATAAAAAAATCAAAAGAAATGGAAAATTTTTATGAGAAAGTATGAAATTTTTTAATGAAACTTCATAGTATGCATATTTATTAAATACTTTATCAATTTAACTATAAAATTTTATATAACATTGAGTGGAAATTATGTTTCTCATTATCAAGTTGATATAATACTAGTTGACAGTAATAAAAATATTATTATTAAGTGATGAATTATTCATTAATTAACATAAGAATACAAATACATAATTACTTAAATATGACTTAATACCACATAAAATTTGTTAGTGGTAAAAATTTGTACTCTCGTATTAATAAAAATATTGATGAAAAGACACATCTTCTTGATAGTTTTGTATGTCATAATTAATATGCCAACCATATTAATCAAATATTATTTATTATAATGTATACCAAAAGCCTATATTTTTCCTCTACACAATACTTTCCAAATGACAAATTGCACTCATGTTATACTACTGGTATATTATTACGTAACAATTTGAAAACGATGATGAAACAATTGAAAAAAAAAAGTTGAAAATAATACAAAGCAATGATTACAATTTGATAACCAAAAAAATATATATATAATTTAAAATATATATATTCATCTTGTACCATTACATAATATTTGAAAGCAAATGATTTTAAAATTTTATAATAATTAAAAATATTATAATTTTTATATTTTAAAAAAACCCATAATATTTTAAAAATTTCTACGGATATTGCAGAATATTTCATAAAAATTATGAAAATTTTGATCAAATTGTGAAGCAATTAACATGAAAATTTTAACTGAATTATCATAAAAATATTGAAAAAATATCAAAAATTTCGACAAAAATTATACAAATTATATCTGTAATTTTTTTGGAAGCAAATTTCCTTTCCATGGCATGGAAAAATGAAATTTTATGGAAATTTTGTAGAAATTATTGATTCTTTCATCTATGACTCGACCACAACTTGATGGTTGAAGTTGAAATTTAATAGTAATGTTATAGTCTTCTTATGTGTCATGTGTTGAACTTTAAAATGGCATTTAACATTTTTCAACTCTTGTATGGAGGGTCAATTGAATTTTAGTACTCTCTACTAGAAGTGGACATAATCTAATATGGAGCGACCAAACTTACCAAGCCGAACTAGTTTGATTCGTCTCGGTTCAATTTAATTGCTTTGGATAATTTTTATTGCAAACTAAATCAAACCAAATCGACTATATATAGATATACTTTTTAATATTGTTATGTTTTAAAATATTATTTTATGATATTAAAACTATCATATTCAAAATTATTAAAAAGATAATATTTTTAAAAATCATTTAAAATTAAAATTTTTTTTATAGTACTGGACCAAAGCCTGATTCAGTTTAGTTCTATTCAATGGTTCGATTTGGTTTTGCAAAAAAAATTATAAAAATTGACCGAACCGAATTAATGCCTACCCCTCCCTGCTCTTGACTTTTAGGAGTTTGCATAGAGGTTCTTAACTTTCAAAAGCAGTAATTTAAATTTTTAAATTTTTCAATTTTTCAATTTTTCAATTTGTTATAGATTGATTGAGTCTCCAATTTAACAAACAGTGTGTAGTGGTTCCATCCATTGAGTTTTAGGTGACCCTATCCTTCAAACCTAATATGAAAAATATATTATTCTGATCATAGCATCGCCTAAAATAGGCAACAAATTTTTTTATCAGAGTGTCACCTAAAATCATCAAAAACAATACATTATTCTAAAAAGAAAAGAAAATTAACATATATATTATTCTAAAATGAAAATAATATATTATTCTAAAATATACTAGAAAATAATAGATTTTCTTCATTATAAATATAAAAAATAATACTTTATTCTAGAAAAACAAAATTATATTTAATTTGTTGAGAGGGGGCACTACCTATCTTCTTTAAGAAAATTGTTTTTCAGTAATAAATATGAACATATATATAAATATTTTAATAAAAGAAAAAGTAAAATTGAAACTGGATCCCAGTGCCGCCGAGTGAACGAACAGTGAAAAAGAAGACAAGGATTGGTTTTCGACTCATCGGTTCTTCAACACGAGGCAGTCTCAAATGCATCTCAGTTAGTCAACGACGTAGGAAATTAATTTCATGTTGTCAACCATTGAGTTGATTCCCAGCTTATTGAAAAAGCTACATGTACTTCTTCTTTGGTATGAAACTCTCATTGAAGCAAAAAGCTTAAAAAGAAAATTAGTGACCAAAAAGTCACAAACATCAATTTTTATACTTAATTATTGAACAGACTTTTCATATTTGTTGGCAGCCACAAATATTATATCGCTGTAACTCAACATGTGGCAGATTAACAATTCTCTCTAAAATATATACACCCAGTATATACAATTTATAATTAAATATGTACATACTATAAAAATAAAAGAAAGATTGGTTTATATTATAAATTATGTATATCATTTGGCTACTATATATATATATATATATGTGACCTACTCAAATTAAAATGGGTGTGACCAGTTAATTACATATAATTTAATCTAATTTATAGACTTTTATGTTCACATTGTATACACCGTTAGATCATCTATTTATTAATTAGACAAGATGATATTTATTTTTTTTTTTTTAAAAAACTGTCAAATATCATGGTTTTTAGAACTGACCCCATAAGTGATATCATATTTCATTTTTTTTACTGTCGAAGTATACATTTTATGTGTATTTAATAAAACTTTAGAAGATTTAATACAGATTTTTAAAAATTTTATAAAGTCATGGAGTATTCAATATGGACTTTTAAAGCTTTTAAAAAGTTTATAAAAGTTATGAAATATTCAATTAAAAGTTTTTAACAGTTTATAAAGTCATGAGATATTCAATTTGTCAATGACTTTTAAAGACTAATATAAATGAAAGATTTTTGTAGATTTTTTAGTCAAAAATGGAAAGTTTATGCTTATAAAAAGTCTTTCATTCTCCTCCAAAATTTTTGTAAACTTTTAAAGACTTTTTAAATGATTCCAATTATTTTACATTATTTTAGAATGATTTCCTCCTTATCTCTCTTATTCTCCCTCTCTATTACTGAACGAAAGTCTAACAAAAATATTATGGAATTTTTAATTTTTCTTTTGGAATTCTTTGTTTTTATTTTTATAAAAATGCAACTTTTGATTTATTTTTAATATATAAATATAACAAAGTGTAATAAAACTGTAATTTATTTATAAAAAAAAGGCCTATATGACTATTTTTCTTTAATATGAAAAGTATAATATCTAATATATTTTTAAATACTAAAAAATAAAAATAATATTGAATTTCGGTAAATAATTTTTGAAATAATTTTTTAATTGAGGTAATTTATATTTTTATTCTTTTAAAAAAAAAATTTTTATTGATGTAAAAAATATAATTATACAGCTATAAAGTCTCTATTATATTTGAAAATTAATGAAAGTATACTAAAACGTTTTTTTAAAATGAAAATCGTTAGAACTATATAAAAAATTTTCATAACTATGTGAAATAATATAAAAGTTTTTAAATATAAAAGTCTATGAAAGTTGTTCAAAATTTATAAGTCATTAAAAAAATTATAAAATTCGTTCAAAGTCTATGTGAGTCATTTAAAAAAAGTTTATAAAAGTCATTAATCAAAAATACTTTTATAAACACTGTAAAAATCTATTAAAATCTACAAAAGTTTGTGATTTAAAAAAGTCTTTCAAGTCTTAATTGAATATATCTTACTAAGTGTACATGTATTATTCTGTAGTCAACATAGAATGACAATAGGCTTCAAGGCAATGATTAAATTATTGCAATTAAAAAGAAAAATATAAAATAATTATAAATCTTGAGTAGTAAAAAAAAAAATTTATAAAAGTCATTAAAAAAAGTTTATAAAAGTCATTAAAAGTTTATGAAAGTCATTAAAAAGAAATTTAAAGTCTAAAAAAAATACGTTAAAGTCTACAAGAGTATAGAATTAAAAAAAGTCTATAAATTTTTAAAAAAAAACTTAATTGAATACACCCAACATTCATTGCCTAAAAGCTCAAGATAATTAGAAAATTAATTTATATTTTTAGTACATATAATTAACTGTAGCATAACATTCAGTTTTTCATTTTCATTTTGAGATTAATGCATTTTAGTACTTTATAGTTTGATAAAATTGCACATTAAGCTTTTAAATTTTAAATATATCGCATTAAGCTTCTAATTTACATTTTAAGTCACATTAGGCATTCAAGTTTCAAGTGTATCACATTAAGCCTTCAATTTACATTTTATGCCACATTAGGCCCTCAATTTTCAAGTAATTTATATTTTATGCCATAATAAATTGGACATTAAAATATCATTCTATGCCCCTTATTATGACGTAAAATATAAATTGGAATATTAATATGATACACTCAAAATTTGAGTGCTTAATATGACATAGAATATAAATTGAAGGCTTAATGTGATACATTTGAAATTTAAAAGTCTAATGTAGCGTAAAATGTAAATTAGAGGCTTAATGTGATACATTTGAAAGTTGAAGGTCTAATGTACAAATTTATCAAACTACAGAGTACTAAAGTGCATTTATCACTTTCATTTTTGGATAATCTAATATAGAAGTTAATTAAGTTGTAAACAAAATGTATTTAATAATTAAAGACATTAATGTATCAACTGCAAGTTCACGCAGTAATTGGAATAAAAATTGAATACAACCAAGTCTTTCTTCTTCCTTGAGATGTATTAAATGCTGGCCAAAATTTGTTTTACCAACCTCCGTAATTAAATCTCTTGGCTTTTTATTTTTTTTTAGTATATTGATAATATCTCAACTTCTTTATTATTATTAGAGTGTTCTCTCAAACTTCCAAACTTGATAACCAATTTTCTTTCTATTTTTCCTCCTCACTGATCACTACACTTACTTTTCTCTCTGCCTCCCTCTACCAAGGATATATATCAATTACACTATTGCTCTTCCTAAACACACACACACAAAATGATAAACAGTCTAATTCAGCCTCTCAAGCCATCCCATGAAAAAGAAGACAAGGGTTTGGTCTTCGACTCATCAGTTCTTCAAGACGAATCTAATATTCCGTCGCAGTTCATTTGGCAGGACCATGAAAAGCCTAGCCCCGATGCACCAGAACTCGCAGTTCCACCAATTGATTTGAAGGGCTTTCTCAATGGAGACAGTTTGGCAATCTCAAATGCATCTCGGCTAATCAATGAGGCATGCATGAAACATGGTTTCTTTTATGTTGTCAACCATGGAATCGATCCCGAGCTTAATGAAAAAGCTCACAAATGCATGGACCTCTTCTTTGGTATGAAACTTTCAAAGAAGCAAAAAGCTCAAAGGAAGAACGGTGAGAACTATAGATATGCTAGTAGCTTCACTGGCAGGTTCTTTTCCAAGCTTCCATGGAAAGAAACATTCTCTCTTAGATACTGTCCTGATGAGCAGGACTCAAACATTGTTGAGGATTACATTGTCAATGTACTAGGTGAAGATTTCAGACAATTTGGGTAAGAAACACAAAATTTGAAACACTTTATTTTGATAGGGAAATTCTATTATCCTAGATATTTAAGTTTATCCAGGATAATCCAAGAATACACCACACCAACGTTAGTGTGACCTATTATATCTAATTTACACATCACTTCAGTATTGGTGTGTCAAAATTTCTTAGATAAGAGAATTATCATATATATATAGCCCTGCTAAGGCACCCGAATTTGGATTCCTTAGCGAGTCCGAAGACACGGAGGAGCTGTGAAATCACGGTAGACAAATTTTGAGTCAAAATTGGACCAAATCCTTGGTCAAAATGCACCTTTGTCAAAATGCACCGTTCAACCTTGGGCTTTTCATTTTCTCATGCCAACCGAAGCTTCGTGGGAGGAGAACATCAAACCAGCATCCATCGGCAGTGGGAGATCATCAAACGCAGCCACCAATCGGCCTTACTTCGGGCACCACCGGCAACCAGTCGGCGACGAAGTCAGGGGCCATCGGCAGCGAAGGCTCCACCACAGGCTTCCTCTGCACCAGTCGGCGGCGAAATTCCTCGGCTTCCTCTACACCTCCTTCCCCACCAGTAGGCGGCGAAAGCACATCACCCGTGTTCCATCGCTTCCCATCGTTGGAGGTTTGCCAGAGGTATTTGCTAAATCTTGAAATCAAATTTTTGGGGTTTTTTTTCCCCCAATTTACTCTTTTAATCTAAAAATAATATTTATGTCGCTTCCCATTTTATTATTATTATGGTTGATAGGTCCAAAGGACATAGGTATATGGACTTTTTACAGCAATTTGGTATATGTGTTTGTAAGAGAACATCTTCTCTAGTGATTGGAAGTATTTGATGTCTTTTGTTTTTAAAGAGTGCATTAGTATCTAGCTTTGGATAAATATGTATAAATGGATTTGCTGCTGCTTACTTTTCAAAATCTTAGGTGATGATGATGGTTCTGCTATTTTTGAGGAGTGCATTAGTGTCTTAGGTGATGATGGTTTATTGATGAAACATGTAGGTGTCCTGGCACATTCATAATCTTTAAAGCTTTTAGAAAAAATGTAATATTGTGGCATAATTTTGGCAAAATTGGTTGTATGCATGTCTTGTATTGTCTTCAATGAATTTTATTGGAACAACTTTTGAGAATTTGTTTGGACCTTAAGTTCATATGCTTGCATTGTACCTAGATATAACAATGAAGTATTAATAATGTTTCATTAGGTAGCTCTTATATCAACTATGGTTGGGCCACATATAACAGCTGCTGCACCTGAGGCTTCGGTTACTACACTTTGTGAAGGAAACTCATTACCAATGGAGATATTTGATGGTGAAGATGATTGTGTAACTAATGGGAAACCGATTATGAGACAAAGATGTTAAATTCTTCCACTTAATTTTTTTTCCACAGTTGTTGTAGTAGCATTACATTTTCAAATTAACAAGTGTCTTATTCATTTCAGAGTCCTACTTGTTATAATCAAGTGTCTTATTCATTATCGGTATTAAAGTGTTCTACTTGTTATTTATTTTTCTTCATGTGTCCTCTTTTTGTTATTATCAGTGAACCTTTTCATTTTAAAGAATTTCATTTTCTCCTTAGTGATGCACATCTTACAACTTTTGTCTTACAGGTGGGTGGACTATGCATGTTGAAGATTGCGTATTTAAGAGAGGTTTGGCTACTACTAGGATATATGAGAATATAATCATTTCTTGCTTCTGTGGAGGCAGACAGATAATTTGGTTGGAATGTGGTGGATGATGCGTGTCGTAAACACCAAAATTAATTACTGAATTTAAACACTACCATAGCAGCAGCAAGTTCAGGTCAATTCCACAGAGACTGATGATCAAACTATTTCTATTCCAATTAAAGCAAAATTAAAAAGACAAAATAGGGATTTTATGTTGGGAAGTTCAATTATTAAAGCAAACAAATTAATAAATATTGAAAATAACAATTGGGAAAAACCTTGGGTCAGAGTATCTTCAATTACTAAAGAACAGGTGATCACAGACAAAAATATATCCAAAAATAATCATTCAATGTTGGATTGAATAAAATAGCACGGCCAATTTTATTCTAACTCTTACAATTAATTAATTCAGATATGATAGTAAATTAATCCTAATTCTGAAATATCTAAACCAACGTGATCTAAATCAAGTCAGAAAAGCATTCAGAACAAGATCATCCAACAATAAACAAGTCCTACAAACGTTGTAAAACTTTAATCTATCTTGTGTTCTCCTAAGAAATTAACAAAAGCTTAGCATGCAATTATTAAAATTAAAGTGCTACTAAACATAGAACATTCAATACGATTGAATTCCTAATTAGCAAATACTCAATCCATAAATAATTATAACGGATCCAAATTATAATCAAAAGAGAATTGAATAATAAACAAATAAATTGGAAGAACACAAATTGAATAATTATAATTGAATTAAAACTTATAAACCAAGTCTCACACCTTATACTTTAGCAATGAACAATACTCTTTCCCAAGAGAGAGATTTAGCTACTCATAGTTGTTGGAAAACTCTCTCTTTTTGTTGTTTTTGCTCTCAAAACGGCTACCATATTACAAGATAACTTAAACCTATTTAAACTAAAAACCTAGGGATACAAAACACACAAAAACGTGCCTAAACGGACCAACTTCGCGCCCATCCAGGCTCCTGGGCACTGCACCTGGGCTGCATTGTCTTGCTGCCAAAGTCTAGTTAATTACGGTTTTGCCACTGCTTCTTCAGTTTTTCTGTTTAATTACGATTTTGCCACTGTTTCTTCATTTTTCATCACTTTAAGCTCAAATCCACCTAAAACATAGAAAAATATAAATTAATCAATTTTAAGTTAATAAAACATGCTCAAATCAAATATTAAGGTATATAAAATATATATAAATTGCATCCCATCAGTGGACTTCATAATTTGCTTGAAATATGTAGGATAAATGAACATTTCTTTGACAATTGGTTTTTGATATTTTGCATTAGCTGTAAGAGCTGCATTGGACTTCATGATTATTTTGTTTTTTTATTTTTTGGTAATAACCATTGGACTCCATATTTCAGTGATCTCTTAATTAAGAGTAAGTCATAATTAATGTGTTTCTTATGTTAATTAACAGTAAGTCTATCTGTTATGGCTTTTGGTTTTTTCTGTGGAATTTGGCAGTGGCGGGAATCAAGTAAAAAGTGGAATGGGGCACATTATGGTGGTGGATATGGATATGGTGTACCACAGCATCAGGATCTGTGTGTGCATGCTACTGTAGCTACAACAGTTAACGGGGCTTCTTGACAGAGAGGGAATATGGAAATTGGCAAAACCATGACTGAACTTACAGGAGTGGCTTTCTTGTTTTAGTTTTAGATATAAATATCATGATTGAAATAGGTTTGGTTTATCTGCTTCTTTATAACTAAATCTGTAGTTTGACGAGTTTTGTAGCTGGATTAAATTGATTTCTTCATATTATGTTTGATTGTATTTGTACCTTTAAGAGTTTTGTACATTGAACTCGCATGGAAATCAAGAATAATTTTGAATTATGTTGCTTCTGTCCATTTTTCAGGTTGAAATATAGATATGGTATTATTTCAAGAGACTTTATTATTTCAAACTGGGACAATAAAATATGATACAATGTACTTTTGTATGTCACTGCAAATAGTGAAATGCCAAAATTTGATTGTTTTTTCTTGACATTCCCATCAATGTCCATCCCCCCAATCTAGGATTTTAAGCCCAAGAACTTAAACTCAATAGCAAACAACAAAAGGCATTCAAAATCAACATAACTTACCATTGATAATTACTTTTTGCACAATTTTGTCAAGTCAATCATAACAGCTTTGTATGTTCAAATCTAGAAATAGACCATAATAATAATAAATTTCAATTGCAACACACAAAACACACACGAAAAAGAATAAATCCATTTCTTGACATCTTCACTTGTGAAACAAATTGTCGAGATTTTGTCGCCTTCATCGGTGAGAGATTTTTCATACACTTCCATCGAGATTTTCAACTACTATGTTACAATTTTCAATACTACTCATTGTCACAAATGCAAATCCTCTGCTTCTTCCACTGTCTTTATCATAAAGGAAATGAAATGAACAAATGCAAATCCTCTGCTTCTTATACTCAGTATAGATCCTTTACTGACTCAATAAGGAAATGAAATGAACAAATGCAAATATATTGCTTTGACCTTTGGTGGCTTGGGATGGATCTTTAGGAGATCGTTAAGTTGCCTCTCAGAGCTGTACTTTGAAGTGGCCTGCAAAAGATACATAGTATGGAATCGAACAATCATTGGCAGTTTCCTACTATTTAACATAGGCATATACTTAAAAGATGGTTAAGAAAATGAGAACATAAAAGCACATGCTAGTGAATATGAGAAAATGGAAATATATAAATTGGTGGGTTCGAACTTTTGACTTGCGTTCTTTAAGAGATTTTGAGATTTGTAGTCAATCATGGTGCAGCAAATTTTGTAGTCCTATAAATTGGCATGCATAGACATTTTCTCTTGGTTAATTCTTGTAAATTCCAGACTCATCCTGCAAATGGAAATGTATCAATAAACTGTACTAGTAGTCTCTCACATTAATAGACACATAAACACTAAAAATGACAGTAATATTTATTTGTTTTTTAGTTCTAAACCAGTCACCAATTCTCAATGGCATCTTATTACCCAAAAAAAAAATTCTCAATGGCATCTCACCGAACAGCAGGCGTGCATCCTTGGAGAAAGCCCTTAGTGCTAAGATGAATATTACCAAAAGAAAAAAAATTGACATTTTTTTATTATTTTCTTCCTACATATATAATACTATTTGATTTGTGTTTAGAGAATTATTCAGGGAAAATACCAGTAGGCCAAAAAGGATCTAAAAGTTCACCTTCGCACGAACCTTTCCTTTGAAAGCCCTCAATCGTGCAATCAGCTGAAAACCCTCAATCTTGACAAATGATCGTGCCATTGGAACCAAAAAAACCCACTCATATTGCCTGGATTGAGAACCAGATGCGAAAGTGAAGGAGGCAAGAGCATAAAAGGATTTTTTTTTCGTATTTTTAGGTAATACCACATACGGGAAAGCAGATGCCGCCGACTGGTGCCGCCATTATCGTGGGGAAGGAGGTTCCCGGAGTAAGCCCGATTGGTTGGCTGCGGAGGTGGCCGGAGTAAGCCCAATTTCCTCTGGTTTGATGTACAGGGGTGTTGCCTTCGCCGTAGATGGCTTCATGCTCGCCACCGACTGGAAAGCCTAGCCGGAGGTTCCTGGAGTAAAGCCGACTGGTTGGCTGCGGAGGTGGCTGAAGTAAATGGCGAAGCTTCTTCTAGTTTGGCGTACAGGGGGAAGTGGCAAACCTTCGCGAATGAGCCCCAGCCATTTACATTTTGAATTTGTGGGCAAAATGGTGTGTTTTACCATTCCTCCAATTTTGACCATAGCTCCAATTTTGACCACCCCGCGTTAACATTGCTCCGTGTTTTCGGGTTCTATAAGAAACTCGATCGGGTGCTTTAGCACCTCTGTATATATATATATACCAACTATATATATATATAGAGAGATGATATAAAGAGCACCAGCCGCTCACATATGAAGAGCGCCAGTCAAAACGTGCGTTTTGGCTGAATGAAACGCACGTTTTGGCTTTGAAATATATGAAGAGCGCCTGGGCTGCGCAAAACGTGCGTTTTGCCTTGGGGCAGCAGGGGAGTCTTCTTCATCTTCAGAGGGGGAGGGGACTAGGGATTTGTGATTTGAACTTAACTCTGTCTCTCTATATATATTCTTATAAATACATATTTTATAACTAGATCAGCAAAAAATATTATATTTCTTTATATATGTATAACCTGCTGATGAAAGAATGTATAACTTTTAGTTTTTATAATTTTCGTTTATAAATTCATACTCAAACCGTAGGCTTCAACATTCAATCTCAACGTATATCTCAAATTTTCCACTGCAAAAAATTTGAAAAATATAATAAAGAAGAAAAGCTACAGATTAACGATGATATATTTCCCTAGTCTTAAGGTTTTAAAGTACAGTTTAAAGTGCTTCACTCACAGTGCTTTATTTTTTATTTTTTTTGGGTAGTGACCGATAGGTGAATTATTTATATCCCTTAAATAATTGGATTCTATCAAACTCAAAATCTACAAGAAAATCATATATATAAATTTCATGGATAACAAAAAAAATTAAAAAAATTGGAATTATCCATGAAAAGAAATTATAATAATTGATTTTTGGTGAATAAAGTGGGCTGTATATATAGTTTTTACATGGCCATGGAAAAAGATATGGAGTTGGAAAAAGCTTAAGCTGCTGCAACGGTGGCGCGACAGGGTGCTGGTGCGACTGGGCTGCTGCGATGGTTCGACGGAAGCTGGTGCGACGGAAGCTGCTACTCGACGAAGAAGACGAAGCTGGTGTGCTGCCGCTGCCCTAAGCTCCAAATCCCTCCCCCTCTGAAGATGAAGAAGACTCCCCCGCTGCCCCAAGGCAAAACGCACGTTTTGCGCAGTCCAGGCACTCTTCATATATTTCAAAGCCAAAACGTGCGTTTCATTAAGCCAAAACGCACGTTTTGGCTGGCGCTCTTCACATGTGGGCCGCTGGTGCTCTTCATATCAGCTCTCCATATGTATATATGCGGGATTGCTAAAAAACCCGAATTCGGGCATATATTGGAGCCCGAATTCACGGCTGTTAACGTCTGCCACATATGCACAGTTTTGAAAATAAATCAATTTTGACAAATTAAAATTGATTTTGACTTGCTGCACCGATAGGTCCATAAACGCGCCGTTTTCACATCTGCCATTTACATTCCATTTCCAAAACGTATCCCCCACCCGAATCAAACGCAGCACCTCCTTCCCCACGAAAATGGCGGTGCCAGTTGGGCTTCCTTGGTGGCACGGCCCTGCAACAGCAAGGTGAAGCCAATAGCACCTGGCAGCTCTACACCACAGGCTTCCCCACAAAAACTCCTTGAACAGGGTCCACCACAGATAATAAGTTACTCAATGAATCCACCAATCCACCAAAAAGTTTTTATTGAGTATATCATTGAATATAATAATAATTTTACCAATTTGGATCCTCTTTGACCAATCCAACGACCAAGTTTATTCTTTTTTGGTGGATTTTTTTGGATGGATTTGATGAAGAGATGGATGGAGAAATAATGGAGGGAAGTCGGTTTCTGAAATTTTGCAAAGGATATTTGGATTGGATGAAAATAAAAATAAAAAAATTCCTTTTTTTCAAAATCTGCTCAATCTTTAGTTATCTGATTTGAGGTTTTCTGGAAACTACTGTTTTCATCCAAAGATTTAGAAGAGGGAGAAAAGTTCAGAAGACGAGGTGCGGAAGAAGCCAAGGAGTTTTCGTGGGGAAGCCTGTGGTGTAGAGCTGCCAGGTGCTGTTGGCTTCACCTTGCTGTTGCAGGGTCGTGCCACCAAGGAAGCCCAACTGGCACCGCCATTTTCGTGGGGAAGGAGGTGCTGCGTTTGATTCGGGTGGGGGCTACGTTTTGGAAATGGAATGTAAATGGCAGATGTGAAAACGGTGCGTTTATGGACTTATCGGTGCAGCAAGTCAAAATCAATTTTAATTTGTCAAAATTGATTTCATTTTCAAAACTGTGCGTATGTGGCAGACGTTAACAGCCGTGAATTCGGGCTCCAATATATGCCCGAATTCGGGTTTTTTAGCAATCCCGTGTATATATGTATGTATATGTATATATGTATGTATGAATGAAACCATGTGAAGTCAAGGAGAAAAAAAAAGAATAAAAATCATCAAAATATATATATAAACTTGCTGCTTGCTGCCAGCAGAAGAAGGAAAAAAAAAACTGTTATGGCTAAATTTTATGTGTAACAAAATATATTTTAATGCTTTTAACATGTGTTTTCATTATTAAATTAAAATTGAAATAAAATTTTTATTTTATTGTAATTGATCTATAATTAAATTTTGTTTTGATGTAATTTTTGTTGAAAATTAAAAAAAAAAAGCTAATTTGGCTACTGAGGAATGAAGCATAAAGCTTAAATATTAAAATAATTTTAAATGTGGATTGTAAAGTTATTTTGGACCAAGTTTAAAATTCAAATTCAAATATATTTTAACTTAATTAAAATTTTAGATGGGTTTTAAGTTAAAAAATTCAGAATTTTAAATATTTATTTTTAATTGGACTTACAATCTGCCAATTAATCTAAAATGAGCCCAAAATCCAATCAAAATATCAAATTAAACTCTAAAATTTTATTTTGGGCTCAACCAAGTTTAAAACTCAGTTTAATTAATTAAAATTGTTTTATAGCCTAAATAAAAATATGCTATAAATTTAAATAAATAATATAATTAAATTATTTTATTAGATTAAAATTTAAAAGTCCAATAAAGATGGATTATTTTAAATAAATATTGGATTTTAAATAAAGATTGTTTTAATTAAATTAAATTGTCTAATAAATTCAAATAGATTTTTTTAATTTAAAATTAATTGGCTTTTAATTCATTGCCAATTAAATTAATTTGGCAAACATCCAAATCAAATGCCAAATAATTAAAACATTCAATTAAATTCAAATTATTTGAATTTCTTAAATAAACACCAAACAATCTTTTTCAAAAAGGACAAGTGACTTATTCCTTATAAAATTGGTATGTAAGCATTTTAGAATTTCAAACTAAGTGCATATTTTCAATAATTATTTTTTACTGATATAATTGGAATAAAAAAGTAATCCTTTGTATTGAAAAATTGTAATTAAGGATTATATAGTCTTGAATGGTCGAAATGTATTTTTAATAAACTCTTATATTCTCTAAAAAAGTATAAGTGAGACATTGTTTATGAATGTTAATTTTTTAGCAACCAATTATATAACATTATTAATTTACTAATCATTAATAATCTATCACATAATTAGATACCTTACTAACATTGCTCTTTCCCTCTCTAAATTGGCTTAATGTGAACACCAGAATCATCAAAAGTCAAAACTGATTATGATCGGATAAGTTCATTAGAGCCCCTGCTCAAAGACCTCAAAATCAGATTGAAAGATTAGGCTATTTTAAAATCGGTCCAATTGAAATTGGCTAAATTAAAAATAGTCCAATTTGACTGGAGATTAACCTAGTCTAATCCAAACCAACTTAAAATCTTTTACCCTTTACTCTTACAGCATCTGGATGAAACAGTCACCAATATTATTCGATTTCCATATAATTGGTTACAAATGATTTTCTAACTTTTGCTACCAAAACATGAAACTAAAATCAAATTTCAGGACCAATGGGACTATATAATTAGGATTTCAAAAGATAGCATTAACAAATAAAATCATAAATCTCTAGATGTTGAGATTAACAAACCATAATATAACGAAATAAGTAAATAGATAAAACAGCATAACCGAAGCCAAGTTATACATATGAACTCAAAACCATATCTAATCTTCATTGTCAAACTCCTGGTACTGCTTGAGAACATCAGCACAGCCAGCAGCAGGCTGCTCCATGGTAAATCCCATAGCATTGGCAAAGCGATTCTCCGATGCAATCCCATTGTAGTTGGTAAGGATGACACGGGTACGCTCACGCCCAGGGGATACTTTTGCACAGCCAGTCTGAGGGCTGCTAACAAGAAGAGCATCACAGAGCTGGTCCTCGTGGTCTTCGTTTACAGAGATCTTGTAGGTTCCAGTGGAGTCTGTTTTCCCCTCCTTGCTGTACAAGAGCTGCATTGTGTTTCTGTTCTTGCATTCCACTCTAACCTTGGCACCTATGCAATCACATTAGCAATAGAAGTGGTCAAAACTAAACAATAACATGCCAAAATATAATGTTTAAAGTATAATCCTTGTAAACAAGAATTCAAAGAACCAAAAGGGTGCAACCCTCCATTCTCGTAAAAAAGTTTAAACCAATTTTTAAAAGCACCAAATTTGCAATAAAAATACGCAAAGCCATCTCTTCTCACACAGAATTGGTGGCACAATGTTGACATACCACCGGTTTCAATTTAGGTCAAGCATTGTTCAAACACCAAAATAAAATAGGGGGCCAGCGTACTAAATTCATACGATCAACCGTTACACGCCAATGCTATAATTAGATCCCAAATGCTGGCGGAGGTCAACTTTATGCGGTGTTAAAAAATTTATTATTTTATCTATAATTTTGTGGCCTATGACTCCGCAGCGTATTGTACGTAATACTTGATATACTTTAGTGAAGTAGGATTACACAAAAACCAAAAGCAAGTTCACACAGAGAGAAAGATGAAAGTCAGCATCATCAAATCCAGTGTTCTAATTTATTTTCTTTTCTTTTCTTTTCCTTGTTCTATTTAAGAGTTAAAAAATAAAAATAAAAATAGATCGGAAACAAATAAACCCCAGATTCACAGGTGCCGATAGAAGGCCACCCCAATTTCTAACCCTAACATTTCCTATTTTTAAAAGAATAATTACTTTTAAATAATCCACTAAAGATCCTTCAACCAAAAATTAGATCAAACAGATCAGTCAACCAAATTAGTATAAAAAAAATTTAAAATCACACACTCGCTCAAAAATCACAATATAATAATTAAAAAATAATAAGAGGCGCGTGGTTTCACAATCCACAGAATACGTACTCAGATCTGAAACAATTAAACAAACTGAGACTTCTCTCACTGACTAGTGTCGGATAATTGCAATTCACAGAATATTCATGCAAATGGCACAGAAAAACAATCAGTAAAAGAGATAAATTTTAATGGATACCGGCGATGTAGTTGGAGGCGGAGGTCTCGAAACCGGCAAGGCAGGTATCGCAGTAAACTCGTCCTTGCACAATCAATGGCCTTCTTAGAGGGCGAGCAGCGAGTGCCAACGCCGGAAGCAGGCAAAGAGCTAGAAGCAGAACCAGTTTCGCCATTGTTGAGTTCGAGAGTTTTTCACTGAGATTCGCAAAGAAGCTTAAAGAGAAAGAAAGATTTGAGAGAGCTTTCGAGAAACTCAAAAATAATTAATTGGATTTACCAACATGAAGAAAGAGGCACTGATAAAGGCTAGGAGTGGAGATAGTAATTTCAGGAGTGGCTAAAAGCCTAAAACGGTTGTGGACAGTGACAATTGAAAACGCGTGGCGGGGATTTTGGGTGTGCTATTAGGAAAGTTACACTGAATGCTTTCTATTTACAGACCAGTGAAAATTTGCCGCGTGGCGAAGAGTGGTCTTATTGACATTTCTTGTGGGAACAAGATGAGAGTATACAGAGAACGGATGTAGAGGAAAGAACACGGTTCAAAGTGATTGCAGCTGGCGATGTCGGTGCGTCACATGGGGTGGATGATCGGATGCTTGTGTTTAAAGCAAGGAACGTGATGATGGTTTTGTTACGTGCGTGATTGACGGTGGAAAAAGAACAGTGACCCATAGGCTCTAGCCAAAAAGCGGGCTTATTAATTGGGTTTTTAAAATCTTCAAGCCCACTTCTGCTATGAGCCTCTGGCCCACTGTGCAATACTTCAAAATTCAATCTCATTAATTTCACTCTTAAATATAAATAAAGACAACGTGATCTGTATTTTTATACCCCAAATGATGTATTTTTCTGTCACAAAAATTGGACTTGCATATGGATCCCATATGTAATATATATGTTCCAAGGGTGAAGCTAACGCTTCCTTGGCCAGTAGGGAGTCATCAAAGTATGATTCTATGCACCTGCTTGCTAATACTGGATCTTTAAAGACTTAATTGCATTTTTTAATGCCTCTGACCTCTCTCCTAAGGAATCCAATCTGAACTTCTTCCTCCTTTTCTCTATAAAGTTCTAATTAGTTGCTATCTTTGAAGCCTTTACTAGAAAGGCAACCATCTTCTTCTTAAATATGACTGCCTATTCAGACATACCTTGCTTTGGGATATAAGTGAGAATTTGGGTTTCGCATCATAGACCCTTTGAAACTTTTCTTGGAAAACAAAGAAAAAAAAAAAAGGCACCACATTCTTTTGAGACTCAAATCACATTCTTTTTATTTTTTTGATGGAAAAAAAGCTCTCTATTCTTCCTACACCAGCTGGCGACTGAGAGAAAGCTATCACTGCTGTAGTATATTGAATTCTTTCATTATATTTTTTTGCAATCATATATATACATATAGGATGGAGCAATGGGTGTTTAGGGTGGTTGTAGATCAAGATGTGTGGTTTAGTGGTGTTTTATGAATGGGACATTGACAGCTGCTATCATAACTGAATGGGCTTCACGGCCGGACAATTCAGAAAAGAAAACATTCTGAAAAATAGGACTAAGGGAGGACCAAAAATATGCTGAGGGCTTTGTGTAAACATTTCTTTTTATTTAGACAAACAAGGCCATAAAGAGAGATTACAACTTGAAATTTTCTATGGAGTCTTTTCACTATTTGATACTGTAGATGATCTTTATTAATAGAACAGTAATTTATGTGGTAATTTTTAATTAATATAATTTTATTTTATTTTATAATTTTAATAAAAGAAAAAGAATTTTTAATAGTAACTATTTAAAATACTATTGTTATAGTTAAATTTTATGTTATGGCCTAAAAGAGCTTAGCACCTTTAGGGCTTGTTTGGTATCTTGTATAAGGAAGCATAGTGAAGTATTATTTAGTTATACTGTATTTGGTGAATACAACGTATTGTATTAAATAATACAATTTTACATTTTTAATACAAGTTTTGATGTATTAGTAATACACCAAAAATTATATGTATTAAGTTATACAAGTCATGCAGATCNAACATAAATGCCATCCTTTTTTCTCAGCCCAATTGCCATATGCCACCAACTGGAGAGCTAGAATTTTAATCTCAAAACTCTAACTGTTGACACAGGTTATAAAAGAAAAAAAAAAGTAGGTAAAAATATATCTATTTTTTTTTTATCTTTTTTGAAATCTGCGCCGACCAAACTCATTTTCTATTTTTTTGGAAAGTGAAACTACCCTTTTTTTTTATTACTATTATTGATTTAGGCATTAGAACACATAGAACTCAGAAAAATTAGATAAAAAATAAGCCACAGCAGCTATATAAACATATAAATTTCCCTGGTATCCATAACACAAATAATATTTTTTTAAATAATATACACTCATATGTGATTTCAACAAATCCACGTCTAATCCATGGAAGAATAGGGTTTTGTTGATGTGGATTTTAATTGAGCTGACATGAATATGACAATTTTTAACTAGTCAAACATATATTTTTATTGAGATAGACCTGCCTACTAAATAATTAGATCTTTCTCCATTTGCCATAAATATTGAACATGCTCCTAAAAGTAGATGCCGGTGGTGAGAAACACCGTCAAAAAACTTGACAAGTACTCAACAATTATTGGTCAACGCAAATAAAGTCTGGGTCATCAATCTCATTGGTAAGCCTAGATGAGCTCCAAGACGATGAAAGCTTATTTAGTAAATTGTACTATTGTAATATACTGAATTATATTGTAATATAATATATAATATATTAGTATAAAATTATATTAAAATGTATATACAATATAATATTTAATATATTATAATATTTTATTAGACTATTTTATTAAAATTTAAAAAATTTAATTTTTAACTAAAATTTTAATTTTTGAACTTTTGTTAAAGCTTTCAAATTTTAATTTTTAAGTTTTATAAAGCTTTTAATTTTTAACTTTTAATTTTATCAAAGTTTTTAATTTTTAATATTAAAATTTTTAGTACTTATTATTGAGAAGTTCTAAAAATATTAAAAATAAATTAATAGTAGATATAACTTAGATTGTGGATTTTACTTTTATTTTTTTNATACTATACAAAACTAACACCAAATACAGTATTAATTTTAATTAATATATTATATCAAAATAATACTTATTTATCCATGATACCAAACAAACTTTGAAAAACATCATAAAATTCTATAAACTCTACTCTATTGAAGATATGGAAAGAGTGGACTAATGAATTATGAGTGGCACATCAAGTTGAGTACAAACCCACCCAGAATGGTGGTACTCATGACAAGTGGAAGGTCCGCTCCATTTTTTATAGAATTATGATGCTCCAGTATTTATCTTCACCCCAATTACAAATTAACTTGTGGGCTTTCCACTTCAATAACTCAATCTGATTACCGTTTTTAATGGTTTTTACTTTCTTTTTTTTTTTTATCAAGTGCGAAAGTGGAAGAACGGCCATTTTTTTGAAAGAAAAAAAATCTCAAATGAAGGAGAAGAGTGCAATTCTGTATTACAGGATTAATATTTTGGTAAATGCATAAGCTTTCTTTTATAATAAAACCCTAAGTTTGTAAAATAGGAAAAAAATAAATAGAAGAGTCGCATTGTGAAAAAATTAAAGGAAGCATGAAAATTACTATTGGTATCGTTTGGTAATATAGTTAGTTTTTATTTTTTCCTTTCTAATTTGTGTGTATTTTTTTACATTCCTCAAATATTTGTTAGTTATATAATTAATGGTAGTTAGAATTTGTTATGCATCACAGTTGACTATTAACTCGAAAGAAACAAAAACAAAAACTAATAAAAACAATACAATTTAAAATCATATTCAAATTGGTAGTGTTTTTTTTTGGTAATAAACTACCACTAATTAATGCTAATAAACATTCAAGATAAATAAATTACACACAATTAAAAACAAAAATAAAAATAAAAAATCAACTATATTACCAAACGGCACCACTATTATTAATCTCTATGATCAAAGAGCAAAGGTAAACAAGCTTAACTTGTCAAAATTTCTTTTTAAGAATTATTATTTTTTAGAAACTTAATTATTTTTTAGTAAAAATTATAAAAAGTTGTTGACTATAAAAAACATTTGAGTTTGCTGAGTTTTGATAATTTTGGAAGCTTCTAACGGAAATATTGTATTACTAATGTAAGTTGAAATTGATGGTTGAACATATTTTTTTTTTAAGTAAAGTTTTAGGTTTGAATCTTGTGGATAAAATATATTTGTGCTGAAATTTTACATTTTAAGTAAGCCTACCTAGATCAAACAGGCTTAAAAAATAAAATATAATACTTACATATCGACGTGTCAATTGACAAAAAAAAATAAAAATATTGTATTCACCGGTCACTATGAACCGCATACAATGCCTTTGATTAGTTCATGAACACCGTCATCCATCACTACTTTATCATGGCTTACAACCATTTTCTACAAGCTAATTGATGACTTCAAATCTATCAATCCTGGTAGTCAATTTTATAATCTACCAGTACATTTTTTTTTTGTACTCAATAATATTTTAGTTTTGTACTTTATCTTTTTTATCAGTTTTTAAAAATCAATTTAATCTCGAAGATAAGTTTGCATGAGGAAAAAAAATGTTTCTATGGAAAACAATAAAATACACTTATTATCCTTTGTCTTTTGACACTGTCCGCCTATGTTACAAAGATTTCTTCTGGGTCCAAAATGTTTACATGGTACACCCTTTGTAATTAAAAAAAAATATATAGAAGAAGAAGACACTCTCTTTTACATGTATGAGTCAAAACGTCAGTTTTATAGCCATTGCCAACATTCATATCTCTAACAGAGCAAATTCCACTAGTTTATGCCTTTAAATGCCATTTCAAAGAAAAATGTATTTTGGATATATTTTTTTATAAGTTATAAAGCAGAAAACTGGATCGGGTCGCGAGCTTTGTTATTTATATTGTTTCTTTTTTTTAATTATCCTATTTTATTTTAAGGGGTGTTTAGTATAAATATTTTGAATTTACAGGTGGTCTCTGTAAATTGACTTATAGTGTTAACAAGTTTCAATATTTTTTTTTTTTTTTGTGTTTTATCAATATGATTTGATATTACACATTAAATTTACAAATTATTATATTTTATAACATTTTATCATACCTATAAAAAATATTTATAAGATGCACCTTTGTAAATTCCATTAGTTTTGTCTTTAAATGCCATTTGAAAGAAAAATGTATTAAGAATATTTTTTTAAAAAAGTTAAAAAGGTTGAAAAAGTTAATAAGTTCGGGAGGTTGGTTTTTTTTTTCAATTTTTTTAAAAATTATTTTAAAGGGTGTTTAGTGTAAATATTTTAAGTCTACGGGTGGTCTCTGTAATATTGATAAAAAGGGACATCAATGTAAAAATTTTACCTTTTTTTTAAAAAAAAAAAGAAGTCCAGATTTTATTTTATTTTATTTTAAAAGTAGCCGAATTTGAACTCAGAACAAACTATATGAGAAAACAATAACTTTTATTACTAATTTTTTTTGCCAGTATTAAAAAAAAAAAAAAAAGTACTATTAAACTTAGCATTTTGTCTATGAAGTCCATCATGTGACAAATTACAAATTAATGTATATATCTCATTTTAGTAATCAAACATAAAATTAAATAATTTTTTTTAAAAAAATGAAGAAGATAAAATTAAATAAACAATTGCAATTTTATTATTTATTTATTAGTATTATTATTTTTAAGTGTAATCTCATAGTTGACAAAACAATTGAGATACACACAAGGGGCGACGTAGCACAAAAAGTAATCTGCTATTTATTAAATGAGACAGTAGCTTCCAATTAAAAGCTTTTGATTAGTTTTCAACATCCTACGACTAGCTCTAATTGTGCAAATGCATTCTAAATAAAATAATTGTAATAAGACATAGAGAATAAACTCCAATAGGTTCTTATATTTCCGTTCTAGTAGCTGAATTTAAAGACTTTTAAAATTCTAATTCTAGCAGGAATATTTGACTTAAAATGTTGGTTCTAACGTATCTAATTAAGCTTTAAAAAAGTTTCGGGGTTTGAATTTACAATGATACCATGACACTATAATTTTCTTTACCAAACATTTTTGCTAAAAATTTACTAAACTTTTTTGATACCAACTGATGAGACAATATGTAATTTTTTTAGTGTAATAAACAGAGGAGCTCAACTCCGACAACAAAGCGGTACCATACTTGGTTAAATACAAAACGGTTAAAATATGTATATAGTACGTACATGTATAAATAATCGATTTTATTTCTCAAAAGGTAAAAAAGATTATATATATCCATCAAATCCACAAGGAAAATAAGATTGTAAAAAAGTTTTTGTGGTTGTCAATTTATAGTATAAAGTTATAAACCACATGTCTAGTCAGCACATCGATATCCTTATCTTTTTATCTTCTTTTCTTCTGGGTGTGTAAATTGATACTTTAATTATAAAAAAAAAAAAAAAGAATAAATTGATACTTTTGTCAAGTCCTGCCTTTTCCTTGAAATAAAGCAATCTATGAATAGTACTCCCTTTAAGAACCCGATGCTTTCTGCCATTTGGATCTTATTTATTCCTATTGTTGATATACAAGTTACCCAAAAACTTCCAATTGAAATGAAATCTTTGCACAGCTATTCATTACTCGCTAAGAGTTTCCAATTTAATTAACCTGAAACCTTCATATATACGTTCTGCGGATGACTACTTTCCCTATCAAATTAATATGAGAATTCACCAAAAACAAGCATGGTTGAATCGGTGGAAGAAGAAGAGAATGAAGGAGTTAGAAAGCTCTTTGAGACGAGACCTTGTTGAACCCATTGACAAGAGAGATGAAAAAGTTGAGAGACAAATTGATCTGGTGCTCAATTCACTTCCATGGCATGCTCTAGAAATTCATCTTGCTCAACTTGTCTATATTGTTTTCATTTTCACTCACAGTTCTTGAGCTCTGTCTATTGGGACAACAAGTTTGTCACGGATACATAGCGTTGATGGCTCTCACCTGGTTTGTTCACAATTTTTTTATTTTTTTTAGGTGAATTATTCACAGATTTTGTTAGTTAAATGGGATAAGGGCAAATATAGGAAAAAAACATAAAAGAAACTTTCAGGCTTAGCGTGGAAAAGAAGCCGCGTGGCAATCAACGCCATTCCCTTTTCAGGCCTGCATATGTTAAGCAAACTATATATATATTTAGTATGGAAAACATATTGGTAAAAAAAAAAAAAAAAACCAGTCTTTTAAAAAAACTGGCTAGTTCGGTTAAATTTAATATTAAAAGTAAAAGATTCTCTTTCTAATTATCATAAAGTATAACTATAACACAGAAAATTCAATTCTAGCTCCCATTGATCAAAGTTTCTAGATGAATGAATTAGGTTGTGATTGATATAACTTTTATTTTTTTTTAAATATTTTTAGAAAAAATAAATTTGTTTTAACTTCCCAGAAGCCATATCAAAGAGGTGTTAGACTTTCTCAGATACATAAGCACAAGCAAGCAGTCTCCATATAAGAAGCCGGCATACGAATACAGAGTGGTGCACAACTAATTAAGTGCCAAACACACAAAACAAAATGCTTTCCAGCTCATCAAAAACATGGCTGTTAAGCATAAGTCTCATATTCTGTATAATGTGTGAATGTGATGCAAGAGTGTATCCTAATTTTCGAGTTAAAGCTGTAAATCTAGGTGGTTGGTTGGTTACAGAAGGCTGGATTAAACCTTCCCTCTTTGATGGCATCCCAAACAAGGACTTCTTGGTTTGTACCTCTTCCTCTTCCTATACTTTTAATTTATCTTATCCTATATACTATATAATAAAGTCAATTAAAAACAATGTTTAATATTGAAGGATGGAACTCAGCTTCAGTTGAAATCAGTCACAACTGGGAAATATCTTGCTGCTGAGTTAGGAGGAGGAAGCATCATCGTCGCCAACAGAACATCTCCTTCCGGCTGGGAAACATTTACAGTTAAAAAAAATCTATGCTTGTTATTTTATTTAAAAAATAAATAAATGGGTTTATAATATATAGTTCAATTTTGAAGTAAATTAATAAATGCTTTATTGTGTAGGTGTGGAGGCTGAACGAGAAAGCTTTCCAGCTGAGGGTGTTTCAGAAACAATTTGTAGGAGTGGACGCCAACGGGAAAGGCACAGGAGTGTTGGCGGTGGCAAACTCACCTGGGGTTTCGGAGACGTTTGAGATTGTGAAAAAACCCGACGATTCGAAACGGGTTCGGATCAGAGCACCCAATGGATTGTTCCTGCAGGCAAAAACAGAGGAGCTGGTGACTGCCGATTATGCAGCTGGGAATACTTCCGGATGGGGAGATGATGATCCGTCTGTGTTCGTTTTCAGAATTGCTAGAAAGTTGGAGGGTGAGTTTCAACTCACAAACGGTTATGGCCCACTAAAAGCTCCACAAGTTTTAAGGGTAAGAGACTAAACTAGCATCTGTCTAAACTGCTTCTTTTGGACAGTTTTTTTTTGAAAAAACTGCTTAGGACCAAAATCAACCAAGTATAGATTAATCATCAGGAAGCTCGTTTTCCCAAACTGGGAATTCGTTTCCTTATTGGTACATCATATCGCTGTTTATTGTAACTATATCTATGTATGTGATGGATCATCTGAACAGGAGCACTGGAAGAGCTTCATAGTGGAAAGTGACTTCAAGTTCATATCAGAAAATGGGTTGAATACAGTGAGAATTCCGGTGGGCTGGTGGATAGCAAGCGACCCAGTACCCCCTAAGCCTTATGTAGGAGGTTCTTTGGCAGCGTTAGACAATGCCTTCCTGTGGGCTAAGTATGTATACTGCTCCCTCTACTTTCTGTGTTACATTTCCTAATCTTTAAAAACTGGTTTTAATAGGAAGTTGTGCACTTGGGCCACTCTCAGCCCTACACCCAGAATTCTATATAATTATATGGGGAATTAGTCATCATTAGTACAATAATCCAATAGAATTTTGCTATGGGCAAATTTCATTTAGACCCTCTTTAGTTTTGCCATAATTACACTTAAAGTTTGGTTTAGTATTTCTGAGAGCTTCTCAAAGAATCAGTTTTAGCTGTTCTACAGAAAAAAAAAAAAAAAAAANAAAAAAAAAAAAAAAAAAAAAGCAGCTGCAAAACTATAATTTCACAATTGGTGTATGTTTCAAAATCAGTATTTGAGTGTTAATAATTTTGATAAATAATGTTAATTTATTGTTGGATTGGTAGGAAATATGGAGGACTGAAGGTTATAATAGACCTGCACGCAGCACCAGGTTCCCAAAATGGGTGGGAGCACAGTGCTTCTAGAGATGGCTCTCAGGAATGGGGCAAAACAGATGAAAACATAAAGCAAACCGTTGCTGTTATAGAATTCCTTGCTTCGAGGTACAAGTACTAAACCAATATTATTATTTACTTGCAATTATTAGTAAATATTATTATTTCCAAATATATTAATTTTCAAAATTGAAGGTACTCTAAACATCCAAGCCTATACGCAGTGGAGCTCATAAACGAGCCTCTGTCACCAGGAGTTTCTCTAGAAAGCGTGGAAAAGTACTACAAGGCTGGTTATGATGCTGTTCGGAGGCACTCTGGCAAGGCTTTTGTGATTTTCTCAAACCGTTTGGGGCCAATGAATCCCAGAGAGCTCTTCCCTCTGGCAAGCGGCTTAAGAGGGACGGTCATCGATGTCCATTACTACAACCTCTTCACTCCAGAGTTTGACAATTTAACAGTCCAGCAGAACATCGACTTCATCTACACCAATCGTTCTGCGCAGTTGAATCACGTTACCACATCCAATGGCCCTCTCACTTTTATCGGTATATACGCTGCCATTTTTATATATATGTGTGTCAAAATTCATTTAATTGATGATGATTATGGTTATTAATTCAGGTGAATGGGTCGCTGAGTGGAATGTTAAGGATGCAACAGAGGAAGATTACCAAAGATTTGGTAAAGCTCAATTGGATGTTTACGCGAGAGCAACATTTGGGTGGGCTTACTGGACACTTAGGAATGTAAACAACCATTGGAGTCTTGAGTGGATGATCAGGAATGGTTATATCAAGCTCTAGATTTCAAATACCCACTTAATTTCTGCATACTAGCTTCTATATTTCAAATAATGTACGCGTTTGGATTTTGCATTTGATAATTAAACAGATCCAAACCATCATTACATATTGTATGTCAACTTGTAAGAATGGAAGCAACCACCCAGGGCCATCTTCCATCCAAGTTTTAACAGAATCAACAAACAAAGCATGTTTAGCTAACACTAAAGCAACCTGATTTGCTTCTCTAGGAGCATAAGAAACAATAAAGGAAACACCTGAATTAAGGAACCTCTTGAAAATAAAGTCAACTGATAAATTTTAATAAAATAATAATTTCAACTCATTTTTAAATTCAAATATACAAAAAATACAAAAAAAAAAATTGCAAAATCAGTTAAAATTTAAATTTGTACATTTGATCCAGTGGTAAAACTTCTTTGAATATACCACTAGGTTCAGGTTTAAACTTTGACCTGGATGGAATTTCAATCTTAACAGGGATAAATGTCATTTAGTATTCTTTATAATTTTCTTTTTTCAAATAAAAGATACTACAA
>QANX01005478.1:0-34476 GCA_003254975.1 Ochetophila trinervis
AGGGTCTGTTAGACATGATGAGTCAACAATTAATTTATCTCTTCTCTCTTTTCCTTCCATAATGCAAACTCTCTCTCTTTCCTGTTTAAAAATAAAAACAGAAAACATAAAATAAAAATAATAAAATAAACTAGAAATTCATTATAAACAGAATTCATTAGAGAGTAATTTTAAAATTCAATGTTGCTACATAAACATTAATTTTTTCTATTTTATCTGTCACATAAACTCCAATGGACAGTACCATTAGAGATGATCTTGTAGTAATGCCAACAAAACAAACGCTTGGATCAAAATTATAGCTAAATATGTATTAATAATTTCTTTTTTCCTTTTGACAAAATTCAATTAATCTTATTTTATTTTAAACAGAGTACAAAATAACAGTCTGTATGTCTCTGCACTGGCTCACAGTCACAACACAACCCCATTTGGGACTTCTAATTAAATTAATTAATTAGTTTTATTTATTTGGCTGTTAATTTTGATGGTCTAATTTTAGGAGATGATTAAGCAATTAAGCATTTAGCCGACTCCCTTAATCAAAAGATTAACAATCCATGGTCGTGATTTAGCTGTCATCATTATAAGTGACAGCTACTAACAAATTTAGCCGTAAATAAAATATTCACACGTGTGCAATCCAATCTCTCACGTGCAATCGATGAACTCTCAATTGGGAGGCTTCTTCCTTACCTGCTTCATATTCAATGCCTTTCACGTTGTGATACGGACCACACGCACACGGATAGTAACACCAATTTATTTTTACATTAAAGCATAAACTATTTTTTATAGCAGAAACAAAAATGTTTAATTTATTTAAGAAGACTAGAATATATCATTAAAAAAAAGAATAGAATATATTCATAAATTTCATTAAATTGTTTTAGATATAATTACATTTGATGAAGAAAATTCAAACCTTAAACACATTTATAAAAAAAATTACAAGAAAATATGATTAAAGTTGAAGCCTTTGAAGGTATTTAAGTCCCTTTTGTCAAATAAAATTATATTTAACATAATTAAATAATGTATATGAATATATTATATTACATATGAATCATAATTAAATAATGTATATGAATATGAATAAAGTAAATTACATATGAATTAATTAAATTTCAATTTTTGTCAGCTAAACACATTAATATTGCTCCGTTGATATACACTGAATAACTTTATATTGTTTAGCTGGAGTTCACCAAACATTAAAACAGTGTAAGGAAAAAAAAAAATTAACTGCAAAGAGAATCTCATCAAAAAAAAAAAAAAAAAAAAANTTAACTTTTTAAATTTTTGACAACATACATGTAATTTTACATGTTATACAATTACTATTATATTTTTATTTAATTATTATTAAAAATATAAAAATTTCAAATTAAGGTATAATAATAATTGCTGCCAACAGAAACTGTAAATATACTGTTAGAAATTTAAAAATTTAAATTAAATTTAAAATAAACTTTAAAAATTGAAATTAACCGAAACAAAAATAATTTTCAATTCCATTTTAAATTTTGATTTTTAAAAATTATAAAAAAAAAACGACTACATTACAAACGCAACCTAATTAATCTCCTTTGTTAATTTTTAATCACCAACTTGTTGGTCCAACTCCAGTCCAAAACCCAATTCATTCATTTTATAGGCGTTTTTTTGGCCAACATATAGGACAACTATGTAAATTCAGCTTCAAATTGAGTTTTCAATTTTAGCCTTCGCATAAAGACGAAAACACCCTTAAACGAAAAGATTGGAGACGCGTCAAAATAAAAATTAAAAGTCGGGGGAAGTGGAAGACTGAGGGGTGGTGTGGGAAAAGACAGAGAAACTCCAGCACACATTTTAAAGAGTACAACTCAAAATCTCTCTCTCTCTCTCTCTAAAAAAAACGAAGAAAAAAACTATATAAACCGACTCCCGCTATTTCTGCATCTCTGGCAAACTAATACACAAACTCTCTTTCCTCTGTTTCTCTCTTTTTCTTTCGCTCTCTCTTTCATGGAATCCCCTTCTCGTTGCTCCGTCATCATCATCGGCGCTGGTGTTTCCGGTAAAGTTTCCAATTCCGTTATCAATCTCGGCCGTCGATTATTTTTTCCTTTTTATTTGCTTTTTGTTTTTTGGTTCTTATTATTGTTCTTTTCTGGTTTTGAGAAGGTATTTCGACGGCGAAGGTATTGGCGGAGAACGGCGTAGAGGATATAATAATTCTGGAAGCTTCGGACCGTATCGGTGGGAGGATCAGGAAAGAAGATTTCGGAGGCGTTTCGGTTGAACTCGGAGCGGGTTGGATCGCCGGAGTCGGTGGTAAAGAGTCCAATCCGGTTTGGGAACTCGCCGATAAATCCGGACTTCGTACTTGTTTTTCCGATTATACTAATGCTCGCTATAATATATACGATAAGAGGTAATCAGCGAAAATACCGCTGGAATTTTGTGTTGTTTATTAAGAAAACTTTTAATGTTACTGTTTCGCGCAGCTGGTGAATCAGGCTCTCTCGAGGCTTTTATTTAGGTTTTTTAGGTTTTTCGCCGACTCGCATTCTGCTCCCCCGGCGCAATTTAGTATTCGCCGTTTCAATTTTATTTTATTTTCCTTTTTCTTGGTACTGACGGAGATTATGATTCAGCGGGAAGATTTTTCCGAGCGGAATAGCGGCCGATTCCTACAAAAAGGCAGTGGAATCAGCAATTGAGAAGCTGAGGAGCGATGAGGCAAATCCTTGTGGTGGCGACGTGTCCAAAGGAACCGAACCGCCTTCGTAAGTCTCCTTTCTTTTTCAGGTCCCAATGGGGTGTTTCGACGAAATTCGGCGTTAATAAATGTGGATTTTATATTTGTATTATATGAAAAAAAGAATGTATGATATAAATTTAAGCATAGCTTTCTTACTACATATCATTCATAATTTCACTAATTTTGAATGTTTGTGCTTTGTCTAGTATGCCCAAAACGCCGATGGAGCTCGCCATTGACTTCGTCCTACACGATTTTGAGATGGCAGGTCGGTTTCCGCAGTTTCATTACCACGGTCAAATCTTCTGTTTGGCTGCTATGAAAATAGATAGATTTTTGGAAAATCTAAAATTATAATATCTTATTTATATTTTATTATAAAATTTCTCTGTTTTTCATAGTCTTGTTTCTTCTGTTTAATGATGGTAAAATGTGAAAGTGAGAGTTGGGTCTTTATGTTTGACAGAGGTTGAACCCATATCAACTTACTTGGATTTTGGAGAGCGAGAATTCTTAGTTGCAGATGAAAGAGGGTATGAGTGTTTGCTATACAAAATGGCTGCAGATTTCTTGTTTACCTCTGAAGGAAAAATCTTGGATAGTCGTCTCAAATTCAACAAGGTACTACAAATATCTTCCCCTTTTTATTTTTATTTTTGTATTTTGCGTCATATTATTTGTTATTTAAATGTTTCTTTGGTCGCTTTGTTATTTTTTATTATCCAAACATAACGTGGAATCAAAGGGACATATATGAGTTAAATACATAAGAAGAAAAGTGGAACAGAGGGGAAAAAAAAATACGAATTTCTCTTTTGTTTGCATGTGCTCTGCTTTGTTTTTGTTGTTGAGATTGATTGACCCACCTTTTATAGTTTTAAGATAATGACGTTTTCCTGAAAGCTTTTTTGCTTTTTCTTTTCCTTTCCGGAAAAACATTATGATAATTATTATTATATTTGTCAAATTTTAGCTTTTACCGGGTCAACTCATTATTTCGTTTGCTTTTATATTTTATTTTATTCTGGACCAGTATTCTTCTTTTTATTATCTTAAATGTCGGTTTTCAAATTTTTATCTTCGTTTCACGGGCAAACCAACCATATTGTTCCGTAGTTGAAGTTTTGGTGCTTTTTTAAATTAGTCTAATTTACAAATAGCTATGGTACAATAAATAATTATGAGATTTGTTCATTTGGAAGCATATTTGGTCCAAAAAGGGGAAAAAAATTGAAAGAGATTATTCACTCCAATTACTCAAATCTGGGAGCTACATCATTTTTCGAGCTGTGCTTTTGGCCGTGTGAATATTTTGCTAGTTATATATGTACATGTTTCGTAATTTTAATGGTTGTTCACTTTAATCATCCAAAGTTTGGCACCTTTGACCTTATTTTAGTATATTTTCAAGTGCTCATTGCAAAGGTAAGAACGAAAAACTTTTTCTCATGTAGAGGACCCCCACTTAGGGCCATCACTTTGACCGACCTACAATATCTTTGATTTCAATCATATAGCTATGAATAGCCATTATACTACCTTCAAAATGCCTTATTGTCACTCATAACTTAGTAGGGCCGAAAGTCCCATTTTTATTTTTTTTATTCTGCTGTGTCCATTATGACACAAGAACAATAACCGTTGTGGTGAGATGTCATATCAGCTCATATAAGAACATGAAAGTAGGGAGTATTGTCACTTTTCTCCATTTAATGTGCTGTTGTCTTTGGCTTACTTACTGAATTGCTCAAAGAATCAGTATCCAATGGACCTGATTCTTTACTCTATAATTCATGGTGATTTTTAGAAAGCTCCCATAAATGAGTAACGGGTCTCTATGAATCTGAACTCTGTGCAGTTTCTTATTTAATATATGGTTCCCTTTTAATTTGCATCCATTTTCATGTTTGACCGTCCAGAATCTTATGAGGGGTGGTCATCGTTCTTGGAGTCTTCACATTTTTAATTATTTTGATGTTCTATATTTTTTTTCAGCTTAATTCATTGATTTCATCATTTATGCATGATTTTGGGTCAGGTTGTTCGGGAATTACAGCACTCGAGAAACGGTGTTACGGTTAAAACGGAAGATGGTTCCGTTTACGAAGCCAATTACGTTATTTCTTCAGTCAGCATTGGTGTTCTTAAAAGCCAACTCATTTCCTTCAATCCTCCTTTGCCTGTACGTCTCATCATGTTATTTATTTATTTTTTGCTAAATTTTATTTATTTATTACTTGTTTTTTCATCACTATTAAATGCTTTTAGATTTTTTCTTGGATTCATAGCCTTATTTAGTAACAAAGATTGTCAATGTCCAATAATGCCTCAACAGCACCTTACCTTTCTTTCGTAGACTATGTTACATGATTATTTTGGTGCACTTTTTTTTTGTCCGTTTAGGATATGGGTTCTCTCTCACGTCTTCGACAAGTATTATACCGGAGAATCTTTAGCGCCCAACGTGAACATTTACCTTTTACCCAAAAAAGAAAAAAAGTGGACATTTACTGTAGTCCAACATAGTGGAATCTGAAGGGGTTGGGTCCGTAGGATATGGGCCCCTCTTGATGATTGTTTCCGATATGTTTACTCGCCATGTAGGGCGTGGCCCACTATATTAAATACGACTTAGTTGAAGTCAGAAGTTACAGGTCTAGTAAATATGGCTTGGCTGTTGGTGACGCAAGAGGGATTTTCGAGGTGGTGTTTTATGCAAATCCCATGGATTGCTGGATCCATAGAATTGTAACCCACTTTTACCAACAAAAAAAAAAAAAAAAAAAATAGAATTGTAACCCACAGCTTTACCCGTGGTAATTTGTGGATTGGGTCATTTTTTTAATATTTTAATTTTTTTTTTAAAAAGAAAAAAGAAAAATTGAATGCGTATGTGCATCCCTTGATTTGGTTTTAGTTATTCCAGATAATAAACCACTGTTCAATCTTCTTTCATTGCATTTTTGCTCGCCCTAGGACTAAAAGCTTAGCTCATAAGAATTTTCCATTTAACTGTAAGTTTGCTAGAAAATTTTATTAATCTAATTTTTTTGTCGAGGAAACAGAGATGGAAAACGGATGCGATAGAGAAATGTGATGTGATGGTGTACACAAAGATCTTTCTTAAGTTTCCATATAAGTTCTGGCCATGTGGCCCCGGAAAGGAGTTCTTTCTCTATGCCCATGAGAGGAGAGGCTACTACACGTTTTGGCAGGTTGGTTTCTATATTTTTTATTCTATTCATATTGTTGCCAGCTAATGTTATACGAATTTCGACGTTTGCTACTTTTATGAGATTAACTTAAGCTAATATTATGTGATTTTCCTTGTTTACTACTTGTATCAGATTAATTTAACTTAATATTTATGTTTTGTTCTGCATAGAATTTGCAAGTTGCCTGTTTTTGTTGTCAAAGGGTCTCTTCAAGATTGTAAAATGATATGTTTTTAATGTTAAGAGTTGGGAGTTCATGCACTAGGAAAGAAGTTATAGTTGAAAATTGCTATATGTTAAATAGGAGAATTAAATTTACTTTACTATTCAAACCAAGTAACTACCTCCTGTATTTTAGCGATATGTTGAAATACACACTGTCTGGATTGCCTACTTTCTTTTTATTTGCATCGCATTATTAACAAGTAATTAATGGATGAGTCTATTTACAGAACAGTTAACTTCCTTAAGCTAAATGCAAATGATACTATCATCAATTTCTTTTGCTAATTACAGAGATATTTGATTTGAGGGCTAGTATCAACTATCAACTATTGCTTTTTGCCAATTATTTTTTATGTTATCAACTTGAAAACGTCACTAGAAAGTTGAAAAAGGCTCATCTCCATTATCTTATATACTGTTAGTTTGAAAAATTCTCTTTTTAAGGCTAGGCAGAATACTACAAGCAATGAAAACAACTTGGCTTAAAGAAGCCATTAGTGAAAACTATTCTTTTTCTTTTCTCCTAATAGGCTTTTGTTAATAATATTTTGAATTATGATAGCGACATTGTCGTCTGTGTGTTTTTAAACAGTTGGGTTGCAACTACCTCTCATTTGCAATATGATACTAAAATTTGATCTTTTTATTGTAGCAATAATAAAATTTGACATATTTATTTATTTATTTTCCTTTCGTGATGCATTTGATGTCTGTCACTCTCTTGGAGTTGCCACTATTTGTTGCACTATTGGATCAATCCCTGTCTCAGCTGTTGTTCACTTGGTTTTATTAGATTAATACTCTGTATTATAATCAAATTTTGGACGTAGTAATTTTCTTTTTAATTCATTCTTGTTTTAAAAAGGATTGATATATTTTAGTCACCAAACGTGTCCTGTAGTGCAGACATTGTGGGATCTCTCTGTCTCTTTCATTTTCAAAAATTATTTAGTTGCTAGTGTAGATTCTTTACTTATTATATGTCACCAAGAAAAAATATGACATTGATATTTGTCTTTTAATAACGGTGTGGAATTGGATAATTCTTAAATCTTTAACTTACCCTGTTCATCTAAGTTGGTTTGCTGATGTGTTGCCAATGTCATTAGCACATGGAGAACGCATACCCTGGATCCAATATCCTGGTCGTGACGTTGACAAATGGGGAATCTAAGCGTGTGGAAGCTCAACCTGATGGAGATACTTTGAAAGAAGCTATGGGAGTGTTAAGGGACATGTTTGGGCCCAGCATTCCTGATGCTATTGATATACTTGTGCCTCGCTGGTGGAACAACAGGTTCCAGTGTGGCAGTTACAGCAACTATCCCTTAATCTCTAACGATGATGTCGTTCATAATATGAGGGTTTACATCTCACTTATGCTTCTTTACATTAGATTAAATCTTGTTTATTGCTGTCTTAATCAAAACTTAATTATGAAACTTGGGAACTAGTTTTCTTCTCAATATGTATTTTTCTGTGTTATTATGATCAGGCCCCAGTAGGACGACTATTCTTTACAGGAGAGCACACAAGTGTAAGATTTAATGGATATGTCCATGGTGGATACCTTGCAGGTACTAAATCAGTCTTTCCCTATTTTGATGACATTTTGGTGGATGAATGAGCCTCAGTCACAAATACGATGTTGTTATAAGGTCTTACTTATTTATGTTGTACATGATCAACAGGTATTGACACTGGTAAGGCTATACTAGAGGAAATGGAGAAGGAGCAAAAAGAGAAGGAAAGAAAAAGCGACAATCGAACATTTTTATTAGAACCATTGCTTGCATTAACACTTACTCAGACAGAAACAGTATCAAATCTCCACAAATGTGAAATTCCGACACAACTATATCTTAGTAGCAAGATTGGCATTCAAGAAGCGATATTATGACTAGAAGAACCTTTAGACTATTCTCACTTTGCTAATGTCGAAAATATGACCATTACTGAAGTTGAAAACATGACCATTGGGAAGAAGGATGGCAAGAAGGGTTTTGGATCTAAATCCTGTCTGAGCTCTCGATTCTGTCCATAATTTAGAATGAAAGTTTGGATTAGGGGGAGCAGAGAATTAGGAAAAACATGTGCTGGAAAGTTGCACAGGTTTTTTTTAACGGTTACAAATGTTTCATTCGAGTAAAAGGGTACTTCCATGGAGTTGACTGGTTTGGGAAGTTGGAGTAAATTGGTTGGCATACAATATCAAAATTAATTCATTGTTGGAAGAAATAAATTGGGATACTAGAGTATCAAATACTTGGGTTCCAATTGTATTAGTACTTCATTAATCAATGACAAACTCTTTTTTTTTTTCATATTTATCTTTTACTCTTGATTATTTAGAAGTTTTATGAAATTTATTTAATTATTGGTTCAAAAATTTTTGTTCATTATTTGTCTTCTCTTTTAATCCTATTGTTATTCCTTTAAAAGATAGAAAACAGCCCAACTTTTTGCGGTGACTACTGACGAGGCAAACAAGGCTATGTTTGGTATAATTTTTGTTTTTGTTTATTTTCTACTTTTTCAAAAATATTTTTTGAAAAAATTAACTTTCAGTTTTTTACTGGTTTCGGTTAAAAGAGTTTTTAAAGGCCATAAACACTTTTATAAAATTATCCAAACAATTCTAACTTTTAAACTCTAAAACATACTTTTCGCTTCTCAGAAATCATGCTAAAGGTTGTAAAAATGGTTGTAGGTACAACCACTATCCATAAATCTGTAAATGAAATAACATTACTAAAATTCGTGATAAAGTAACATTATCCATAAATGAAATAATAAAATTTTTAATGAAATAATATTAATATATTACTCTATTTGTAAATAATATTACTTTATTTGTAAATAATGTTACATTATTTATAGATAATATTATTTATTTTATGAATTATAATTATATCTACAACCATTTTATATGATTGTGTTATATATGGCTCTGTTTGATATAATTTTTATTTTTAATTCTACTTTTTCAAAAATACTTTCTGAAAAAGCCAGTCTTTATTAATTTTGATAAAATTTTTTTTTAAAAAACAAACACTTTGAAAATCAGCTTTTAAATTTTAAAATCTGTGTGTTTAGGTTCGCATACATTACTTTGCCAAATTGTTAAATTTTGAGTTTTTGCCCTATACACGTAATGAAAAGCCCATTTTCGTCTTTCCAACAATATCCCCCTAATTAATGCCATTTTTGGGAATTGAAACAAGAAATTGTCCTTGCGACAAGGTTGTTGTTGAGAGTCTTAAATACCATCTTCCATTCTTTTTCCATTCTTTGGTTTTGTGTTTGTCCCTGAACTATCAACAATAAAGAACGATGTGCTTTTCACGACATTACTATAGTTGAATAATCTAACATGTCCTCCTGATTTAAGTGTTTTTTTTAATTATTTTTTCTCACGACTATTTATTTTGTTGAAAATTGTTTACAATCTCAAATGGGAAACACTATTATTAATTTGGTAAATCAGAATTATGAGAATAAACTTGAAATTAATACAAGTCCATTCCCAATGAAAATTCGAGTTTTTAACAAACGGAAGTTTCCAAACAAAAGCATCTTGAAATAAAGTTTTATTAATCAATGTATAATTTATATAAATGTCAACTTCATCTTATTAAAAAATTAGTTTTATAATCAAATACGTAAAGGAAGAAAAATAGAAAATACTCATTTGGTTATACTACTCGACTAAGAATATATGTACTTAAATTATGTATAATAATTAAATAATGTATAACAAATAAAATAAAATAAAATAAAGTTGCATGATGACTAAAGACACTTCTCGACTAAGAATAGATGTACTTAAATTATGTATAATAATTAAATAATGTATAACAAATAAAATAAAATATAATGAAAAAAAATTGCATGATGACTAAAAACATCTAGATTTGACCAACCCATTGGATAATTTTTTAACTTATGATCAGATATATCCTTTTTCTTTCATTTACATATATAAAAGAGGAACTAAGGAGGAAAGTGTGAATGTGCGATAGACGATTAAATTCCTTTGCGGTCACTACTTTTGTCGGCGAGACGTTCACAGAATAAACCACCCAAAAACAAAAATAAGAAAACGAAAACAAAGACTTTGACTCCTCAGGCGTGTGGTGGGTGAGTTTACAGTCCAGTGGGCGGCAGCTCAGCTTTTTTCAGCTCTGATTTTGCAACAGAGTTTCATCAGAAAAGAAACTCAAACTCATCCTCCCCAATCTCAATCGTTGAAGCTGAGGGTAGTTTTGGATCCAAATGTTGGTCCAAGACCGCCCAACGCCAAAACCCCATCACAAATCTTCACGAACCTACCTCCCTGATCATTTCCCTCGGCCAAAACCCATCACTTTACCCAAATGGGTCTCCTTCAATCTCTTCAAAATCACAACTTTTTCAATCCTGACGCTTACCATTGCCGCCCTTTTCTTCCTCTATAGCTCCAATGGCTCGGGCTCTACCTTTCTCTGCTTCAATCCCCGACCCAAGAAACCCAGCCCCATTGAATTGCCGAAAATTAGCTTCAAGTCAGTCAAACCCATTTCGGATAAGTCATCGGTTTATGCTTCGTTTCGTTCAGAACGGTGGATTGTGGTCTCGGTTTCGGATTATCCGTCGGATTCACTTCAAAAGCTGGTCAAAATCAGAGGGTGGCAAGTCCTTGCAATTGGGAATTCAAGGACCCCTTCAGATTGGAAACTCAAAGGAGTGATTTTTCTGTCTCTGGAGGAGCAAGCCAATCTGGGTTTTCGAGTTTTGGATCACCTTCCTTATGATTCTTATTTGAGGAAGAGTGTTGGTTACCTTTTTGCTATCCAACACGGTGCAAAATTGATCTTTGATGCGGATGATCGTGGGGAAGTGATTGGTGGTGATCTTGGGAAGCATTTTGATCTCAAATTGTCTAATGTGGATGTAATGCAGGAGAGGATTTTGCAGTATAATCGTCAAAATGCCAATAGAAGTGTTGTGAATCCGTATGTTCATTTTGGGCAGCGCTCGGTTTGGCCTAGAGGATTGCCTTTAGAAAATGTTGGTGAAGTTGCTCATGAAGAATACTATACTGAAGTATTTGGTGGAATGCAATACATTCAGCAAGGTATATCTAATGGCTTACCTGATGTGGATTCAGTTTTTTACTTCACTAGAAAGTTGGATTCCGAAGCATTTGATATAAGGTTTGATGAGCATGCTCCAAAAGTTTCTCTACCGCAAGGTGTTATGGGACCATTGAATTCTTTCAATACACTGTTTCATTCCAATGCATTTTGGGCTTTGATGCTTCCAGTTTCAGTTAGTTCAATGGCTTCTGACGTATTGAGGGGTTATTGGGCACAGAGGCTTTTATGGGAAATAGGTGGTTATGTTGTGGTTTATCCTCCAACTGCACATAGAGATGATGAATTTGAAGCATACCCATTTGTAGAAGAGAAGGATCTTCATGTGAATGTAGGCAGGTTAATTACATTCTTGGCTTCTTGGCGATCTAATAAGCATGTGTTGTTCAAGAAAATTTTGGATTTGAGTTATTCAATGGCGGTCGAAGGGTTTTGGACTGAGAAAGATTTGAAGTTTACTGCAGCTTGGCTTGAAGACTTGCTTTCTGTTGGATACATTCAGCCGAGGCTTAAGGCAATAGAGTTGGATCGGCTAATACCAGCCGTCAATCATGCAGATCGGAGAGAGTTTTTCCCTCAAAAACTTCCTTCTGTGCACCTTGGGGTTAAGGAATCGGAGACGGTGAATTATGAGATTGGGAGCTTGGTTCGGTGGAGAAAGAATTTTGGTGATGTTGTGCTAATCATGTATGTAGATGGGCCTGTCGAAGGAACAGCTTTGAAATGGAGGTTGCTCTATGGCAGGATATTTAAAACTGTGGTGATTTTGTCTGAGAAAGCTTATGCAGATTTATCTGTAGAACTAGCTTCACAGGACCAAGTATATAAGTAAGTATATCACAGTTTCTTCGTTGTTTCCACATCCTTAGGTGCAGAAATTCACTGTTTTTCTTCAAAGTTGTCATTTTGCACTGGTCTGAATTTGATTTTCTTTGAAGTGCAATTGCATTTTGCATTTGTTTGTATGTATCTTTTTCTTTGTTCATAACCGTGCTATCAAAATCATACAGGTATCTTCCCAAGATATTTGACAGGTTCACTAGTTCTGATGGATTCTTGTTTCTCCAGAGCAATACAATACTCAATTACTGGAATTTAATGCAAGCAGACAAATCTAAGCTGTGGATCACTAATAAGGTAATGCAAATCTCAAGCATAAAACTCTGGCTTTTAAACTAGCGGAGACTGATATTGTCTTTTACCTCTTTTAGGTGTCCCAATCTTGGACTACAGTCTCAATTAATGGTGACAGTTCAGAATGGAATTCAAAACAAGCAGACATGGTTAAAAAAGTTGTTAGCTCTATGCCAGTTCACTTGCAGGTCAGCTACAAGGAGAATAGCAAAGAAAAGAGTCTCACCATCTGCAGTTCAGAGGTGTTCTATATTCCGCGACACTTTGTGGGTGATTTTGTAGATCTTGTTGGTCTTGTGGGTGATTTCAGAATCCATCACAAGGTAGCAGTGCCTATGTTTTTCATGGCGATGGATTCGCTCCTTAAATTCGACTCAGTGCTGTCTAAAATGGTATATAAGCCAAAAGAAACAACTGATAAGCCTTCAGACTTTTACTCTGCACAAGTACCAGCTGTTCATCCATGGACTGTTTCTAATGAGGTTGATTTTATGGAACTGATAAGAGTCATGGCTGCAGGGGATCCCCTTCTAATGGATCTGGTTTAAATTCAATGCAGTTATCGATAGTGAAACTTAGTAGCTCGTCCCAAAGAGATATGTAAGTGTAGAAAAATACATAGAATACTTTGTCAACATTGGTATTCACCTTTTTCATTTTCTTTACAAGTTTTCGAATTCATCTTGGAGAGGATGCCAATCATTTGTGCTTCCATTATATAGTTCTTTTAGATTTCTTTAGCTGTTTGATTCATTCATTGAAAATGTAAATCCCTCTAGATAGTATGTAAAACTTTCCAACTTTTTTAGTTATGAGCACACTATTTGGTCATTCAAACCTTTAACTTTTTTTTTTATTTTGATGGAGAAGTAATGTATGAAGTTTGATCAAGATTTTGCTGTCTTTGTTTCATATAACTTTCTAGTTTACTTCCATTGCTTTTTTGATAAAAAAATATTTGATTGTGTATATCAAAATTCAGGATATTTCTCAAGTGAAACCCGTGGGATCCCAAAATTCATGATCAAACTAAAATGAACAGTAAAAGTTACGCTCAGAGTTTGAAGAGTTCTCAGAGTAGGATTATTTTGATAAAAAGGGAAACAAGATTGAATTTGTTTTATAGCATAGTAAACCGTTTACTAATCTTACTTAACAAAACAAACCCACCAATTTTTATCCAAAATATTTTTCATACAACGATTTAGAAATGGCCAATGCATCTCCGCTGGCTTTCACTGGGTAAATTTCTGTACCGTTTTGCCAATTATTTGAAAATTCTATCCATTCTTTTCTCCATTCCTCCAAATAGAAACTCTCATTTGCTTTCAGGCTTTTCGACAAGGAATTGAAATAGGTTGAAGCTCGCGGAAGATAGTAGCTTTCTAACAACCCACTCCAGAACTTATTTGCTGATAACAACAAAGACAAATAATATGTTAGAAGTTAAAACAATGTCTAAGCTTCAAGGAACAATTATAAAAGCTGTATTTTAAAGATCACCATAATCATGAAGCTGACTCTGGTGGGTTTTGTTGGTATCAAACCACATTGTCACTTGTGTTCTTGCATTCCACTCATACTGAAAGAGAGAATAATGAATGAGAAAATAAAACATTTAATCAACAAATTTAATATGTTTTTCTTCCACATAAATATGAAAACTTGAGAAGAGAACATCAAAGAAAATTGTTCACTTTTTATAGCCAACCTGCAATTTGACAAAACCCCAAAAACCTTTTTTGTAATCATTATATGGACGATGTAGTGCAACGGGGATCGCCACAATTATTTTACTTTGACGTTGCACTAGAGTATGACACGGTGTAACCATACATGTAAGTTTTTCTCTAGCTTATTTCCCTAGTGAGAAAATTATCGTGTGCTCAAAATAGTAAGTCAAGGATGGAATATTCCTACCTGCCTCCTATCACTAGGATTGACTGCTAACTTTTTTGCACTTTCAAGCCAGGTTCCAAGTAAATAATTATCATCAGAAGCAAGAAGTAGTTCAATATCCTTTATAAGTTGAAGAAACTTTGTGCTATATAGGCTAAAAGCTTTTTCATCCTTCTGTTGAAAAGCAGTCACTGCATCCAGATATACTTGGTTTGCTAGCTTTGATAGCACTTGCCTTGTCAAGTCAACCAAGTCATATCTGTCATAATGTCGTCACAGTAAGCAATGAGCTAATATATATGTGTGTGTATAAATGTATATGTATATGTTCCAAAGAGGAATTTCAAAACGGGGGTTGCGGTGTAAAAGAGATGAAGAAAAACATAGTGAAATAAGGATATTAGGTTTGCCATTGTTACCTATATGTGAGACTTCCAGCAAAATCATTGCCGGCATTGATAAATAGCTTTAAACTATTGATCACCTCCTCTGTAGAATACCATAAATGTGACTTAGGCAGCTCCAAGCTAGGTTCTCCAAGTAAAACTCTTCTTCCACCTAGTGTGGGGACAATTTTCATCCAGTTTTCTTTTGAAATGTAAGCTTTGGGATTTTGTTGTGGACTCCAGTCTGGAAAGTTTACTATAAAGTCTATGTTATGGTTCTGCAACAAGTTAAACAGCAACATTCAAGCACCATATACAGAAAATAAATCGTTTTGTAGGGCATTTCTAAGATTTTTCTTCTTCACTTCCCAGGCTTATGTTTCAAAGGAAACAAAATCACAGGAATCGTAAAAAACATACAGCAATTCCATCAGTGCAATTGTAAATTGTGCGATGAAGAATTTCCCAAGCTGCCTCAACTTGATGAATTGTTTTACCATAGCGTCTATAGGAATAGGTTTTCAGCCATTCCTTCAAAATCAATGGTATTGAGCAATCATAAAAAAGAATCAAAACAAATGTTTGTAAATCCAATTTATAAGAGTTAATTCCTAAAACTACCTTCAGAACTTCTCGTTTTATCATGGAAAATGGCAGAGGAAGTAGAGCTAGAAAACATAGTTTACTTACCTGAACTTGAACCTTTTCACTGCGAAATGCCATTTCAGACATTAATTCATAAACAACAGGATTTTGCTCTATTCCTTCCATGCACATTCCAACACCAACCTATTATAGTATTAAGAAGTATTTACCGAGTGTTTTAACCTTATGAAAGTAAAAAAATGTAATGTCTCACAAAATAAAGGTACCAAACTTTATTTATCATTTTCACACTGTGATCTTAGTAATAAAAACAAAAGAACATCAGTTACAATATGATCTATAATGAATGAACTGGCAGGAGGATTCTTTTTTCACAGTTTAGGCTGACACATTCTACTTACCATGGTAGAATTTTTACTGACACGAGCATCAACTGGACCTGTAGCAATTGCATCCAGGATGCCATACATTTCAAGATTTCCGCCGAAGTTATGCAAGAGACACCTGAAGTGCATTAAAATTTGATCCAGTTTTAAGAAAAAAATTTGGAACCATTCTGTAAAGAGAAGAGGAAACGAGAACTATCTTGATGATTGAACATCTTATCAAAATGTAATAGCAGTTGATCGAAAATGGAGTCAATTACCACACATAAGGAATGCCATAAAATTGAGATGATGATTCCCATATTGGATGAACATCAGCAAATAGATCAAGAACTATCATTTTCCCAAGTGGAACAGAATGTAGAAGTGCCTGCACAAGTCAACAACTTGAAATTGATCAGTTAAAGTTAAAAAGAAGAAAAAGAAAAATACAGTACCATGCATGTTTCAATGCTCTACAGACAACAACTTTAAGAAAACTGAATGTCAAGTTTTATGTCATCTTATGCTGTGGGTATGTACTTACCATCATCTGAGGTGGCTTCCAGAAAGAAGAAGCCGAATAGAAGAGCCAACCCTACCAAATTATAAAACTGTCAGCAAGAAATGATTTGAGATATGCAAGAACTAAACCCCCAAAAATTTGACAAGAAAACTCTATGAACACCACATTATAACTTGACAATGCACAATTTAGATGCTGAAAAATGAGGGAATTTCATATATGATGAAGAAGTCATTAGAGATGCTTCATGCACATGTGCAATAAAGACAAAAGATATGAGCCATCTGTTTCAAAATAAGTTGAGTTTTAAGCCATTGGTTTAGGGCCTATTATCTATTAGGTCCTATTTGAATCCTACTAACCCCTATTTATGTATTATTTATTTATTTGTGTGCAAGACTCGTTTTCTTGCCTGATATAGAACAGATGGCAGAATTAGTAAATGTTAAATTTTATTTCACACAGAGAACTTCTAAATTTCGTCACCTTTATAAAAAATGAGGAAGAAGAAGGTGGTTTAAAAGAACTGAGAAGCATACTTGCATTAACCAAACAGCATCTTTATCTCCTTCAGACATTGCTTTGTAAACAGCAGCTCCAAGTGATGAGATATATTCAGTATCATTAGTAGGTGGAATATTTTCATTGAACGTATCACTGCATTGAATATCGTATCGTGTATTTTAGCTGTTGATCTAAGCCAGATTGAGCAATACTTGAGAAAATATTGGAACAGACAGCAAGATGCATATGGACAGAATAGCTACAGTTCAAAACAAGAAAATAACTAGCAACATTATTATTTCTTAAGAATGAATTTACCAGTTATAGATGTCAGTCACATCCCCATATTCTGCACATTTTCATATACAAAATAAACCAGTGGAAATTAGTCAGCACTCGGAATTTAAATTGAGATATTGGAAACCTCATAAATAAACCTTTTGATATCATATTTGATACAATGCACACCTTGAACTTGTTGCTTAATAAAAGCTGCCCCAATTTCAACAAATAAAGGATCAGAAGGATCAAGAAGGTAAGTACAACACCAGTGAGGATCACCATCAACAGTGTTCCTGAATTAAAACAGGAGATGGAAAAAAACTCAACATCTAGATATAGTAGTTCATTGACTTGATGTATAGTCTGAATACCATGCTGTGAAATAAGAACCAAATGTGACATTTCTATAGGGTTTATTAAGGTACATGAATTCAATGACTACCACAAGATTTAACTTGAGGAATGCATCAAACAATGTCTTATCATATTAATGAAAAAACAGTGTAGAATACCAATCACCAAGTCTAGTTATGTTAGCTGAAGGATAAATCTTCTTTAAAGTTGCTGGGACATTTCCAGAGAATGATGGCAGCACTGAAACAAAGTAGAGATCAACCATATCATTAAAAGACCAATTTACAAAGATCCCGTGGAGCATCCAAGATATATGGAAGTCAGTGATGGGAAATTGTAATTTTTACTTCAGAATTCAAGATTACCTGGAGTCATGCCAAGTTCTAGCATCCTTAGTAGTATCTGTTTCTGCAAAATCAATTGTTGATCCAACCAATTTTGTGATAATGGTCCACCCCAACTGTAATAAGATATATCATATTATGTTATAAGTATATGATAAGAACAAATGAGCGGCTAATTCATCTTTACTTACGCATGTAAGTTTCCCATACGAGCCCATGCAAGAAAGGCAGGTCCACCAAAAAAATCGTTCAAATCTTCCTTACTAATATTAAATCCCTACGGGCCAATTAAAAGGGAACATGGTAAGGCCAGCAGTGTTGGAGTAAATAGAAGTCAAAAACATAACAGATTATGAAATTGGCTCTAAAGTTTAAAGGTATTTATGTCATGATGTAATATCTTTCAAAAAGCCACACACCCATCAAATTATCCGTTTAGCAGGTAACTATTGATAAACTTTGAAGAAAAAGAGCAATTTGAATATCTTCATGGCCATTGGACAATTCATGAAGAATTATGGCTTATGATTTTCTAAGACTTGAACAATGTAAATGGGAGACAGACAATGAAGTATAGTAATACAATGAAGTATAGTAATAGTTAAGACATTTAGCACATATAATCATCAATTATTGTTCACCATGAAAACTTTTTGCCAAATTGCTTCTTGTCCTGTGAATGCTAAAGGCAGATTAATCCCCTGAAGAGCCATCCAATCTATCTCTTTCTCCCATCTTTCCCAATCCCACCAAACATAGGAATCTGCAAAGATGTCATGCATATTACATTTTGTTCCAATGTTTCTTCACTTTCTAAAAGACCTTGTCATCGTATTTTTCTTGTTATCTAGTAATTCTTAATCAGACAAGATTAGAGTGAATACTCACAACTAGATGTAACAACATTTTGGTAATAGTTCCATGGAACTGGCCGTTGAATTATCACCCCCTCATCTTTAACAAGAGGCAGAGAACCTGGATTTGGGATGGAAGCAATCTGTATACCACCAGTCTTGTCCCAAGAAATATGAGCACCACACCAGTACTTCAAATACCAATGGAGGCCAGATGCTAGTTCAACTGCTGTCGTCCCTCTAATTCTGAAAGAAATATATATCATTTGTTACTCGTCCAAGACTTTCTGATTGCAACCAAACAAACATATACATAAACACATTGCCAGAATAGTTTGTTCAAAGAATGTAAGAAAAAGCTATTATATATACATCAACTCTGGCCCTTGCTGGCCTGAAAGGTTGTAGTTGTTTAACAGAAAGCAACTGCTTCCTCCACAAACATCCTGAAATGTGAAAGCAAGATGGTCAGCTTGATCTTAACTAGATCGAATATATGGATTATGAAAAATGGGATTGTCACAAAAACCAAATTGTTAAAGCTAACTATTTTTTTTCATTTTAAAATATTCTTGGCTTTACTAGCACAAGAAAATGCATCAAAGAGAACAAATCCAAATGAAAAATTTGATAAATAATACCATAACATTGAATGCAGCAATTGAAAAACACTCAGATGAAGAAGCAGTGACAAAACACCAAACAAAAAGTTACCCAGAAGAACTAAAAAGTAAAAACATTTAATAAAAAAAGAAACTAACTTTACCTTGGAGACAATCTTGAATTCGAAAGAGTCTAAATGGGTAGGAAGCAATCTCTTCAGAACAGCTTTAGCTGCAGCTTCTTGAACTGAAGCAGATGATCTTTTGAAGTCTAACCGCCGTAGCAAAGCCTGAATTGCTTCTGGTTCAGATAGAGCTATTATGGGTACCAGTAAGAGAATCAAAATGAAAAACTGGCTCATGAAATTAAACATGGTTTGGATTCTGGAAGGTGTGGCACACTGGTTTTGGCTTCAGTGGATTCTTATGAGAATTAGTGGATGATCAGCGGCTCAATATTCTAAAATAGAAGTAAACTCCAAAACTGTCAACATTTAGCCGGCTATTTTTTCTACCATTTGGAGCTTGTGATTCCTTTTCTTTATCTTTTCTATTTATTTTTTTTGATCAATTATCTTTTCTATTTATAATTTTTCATACTAATTTTTTTTGTTTTTTGTTTTAAATAAACAAACCCATAAGAAAAGAAAAAAAAACAAAAACAAAAACTGCGAAATAAAAATTGGCGGTTTTTAAGTAACCAAATTACCAAAGCAACCAAACTAAGCCAACCTAATTTGTTTCTCAAACGGGTTAATTTCGGGTTATAAAAATACCCGACCCAAATCGAAAATTCATAGAATAGTCCCATGTAATTCAACGGAATCAACACGTGGTGTTTTCTCACTAGGGCTCTGTGAACTATGATGCACTCTCACCCACTGGAACAAAGAGAGAAACACAAACCTATTTACCAGTTTCTCTCTCTCCGCCTCCTCTCTCTCCAATTTCCCTCCAGTCTCTAGTTTCTCTTTCCTTGCTTCTTTAAACCCTGATTTCTATACCCATAAACCCTAAAAGTTAAAATTTTTGTTACTTGCCCAAGTAGACAACCCATAAACTAAGATTCTTTGAAGCTCAAAATTGAGTATTTGACAGCCAAAAGCGCAAAAATACTTGGTGCAGTTTCTATGGCAATGGAGGTGGGAGCGCCGGAGCAGAGTGAGATGGTCAACAACGTTATGTGCCTTCTGGTTGATCCAGAAGGGAATTCATTAGGAGCTCCCATGTACCTTCCTCAAAACGCTGGTCCTCAACAGCTTCAACAAATCGTTAATAAGCTTCTTAATAATGTAAAGCGTCTTACTCTCTGCTCTGTTTGTTTGTTTTGAGGATATTAATCAAATTTATTACAAAGAAATAGTTTATTTTTGTTTTGTTTTGTGTTTTGTTTTTTTGTTGAGAAACTAACAAGTTTTCATTTTGGGTTTGTCCAGGAGGAGAAGTTACCGTATTCTTTTTATGTATCAGATGAGGAACTTCTTGTGCCTCTTGCCACTTACTTGGAGAAGAACAAAGGTGGGTCTAATTCCACTATTGGAATGGAAGGAAAAGTTTTCATACCAGGATTGGTTTAAGTCTGTGACGTCATAAAGTTTCGAACTTTTTAGAGTTTGGTTAAATTTTCTGATTTTTTTTTGGTTGGCAAACTTGCAGTTTCTGTGGAGAAGGTTCTCTCAATTGTTTATCAACCTCAAGCTGTTTTCCGAATCCGCCCGGTTAATCGTTGCTCAGCAACGATAGCAGGTATTAAATTTTAGCTCTCTCATGGCCATGTCATTGTAATGAACCTGTAACTGGCTAAATTCAACTGAGCAAATTATTATATTTTTTTATATGATGATTCTGCTATATTCTCTTCTGGCTTGCAAGAGATTATTTAGATGATTCTCTTCAATAGTGTGTGTTGGTTTTGCACTGCAGGTCATACAGAAGCCATACTTTCAGTTGCCTTTAGTCCTGATGGTCGACAGTTGGCAACTGGTTCGGGTGATACCACTGTTAGACTTTGGGATCTTAATACCCAGACACCATTATTCACATGTACAGGTTGGAAATCTAGAACTCATTGCATTTTATGTCTGTTTACCGTTTACACATTGATGTTGTAGACCAAATGAAGGAAAGGAAAAATGAAAAAAAAAAACTTGTGTTACAAGAAAAGCCCTTCTGCCATAAATCATTGGGTTTTCGTTTCTTCCTTTTAATAATGTTTCATATATATATAGTGTGCATGTTCAGTTTCCTTATAATCAGTTTTCCTATCATTTTATTGACCATAAATCTTATATTATTCAGGACACAAGAATTGGGTTCTTTGTATTGCATGGTCACCCGATGGTAAGCATCTTGTGAGTGGAAGTAAGACTGGAGAACTTCAGTGTTGGAATCCACAGACAGGGAAGCCATCAGGCAATCCACTTGTTGTAAAGTCTCTACACTTGATGCAACTAGAGTTTGCTCCCTTTATTTTTTCTGGAGTTGCACTCTTTGAATTTACCACTATTTTGACTGAATCAATTAACTAATTTATCTGAATATGTTTCATAATCTTTGCACTTCATTCGCCATATTGGTGAATAATTTTATATTGGAAAAAATGCCAGTCAAGTAATCAAAGTTTCAAACAATGAACATTTTGTAATCTATTATCTTTTAGGGCCACAAGAAATGGATAACTGGAATATCCTGGGAACCGGTCCACCTTAATGCTCCATGTCGACGCTTTGTAAGTGCTAGCAAAGATGGGGATGCACGCATTTGGGATGTTTCATTGAGGAGATGTGTTATATGTCTTAGCGGCCACACACTCGCAGTGACTTGTGTCAAATGGGGTGGAGATGGAGTGATTTATACTGGGTATGCATGTGTGTGTGTGTGTGTGTTATTTGTTAGCCATACTCGATATTTTTGCATCAAGCATAAACAAGCAAATTTTTTTAGATGATCATGAAGATGCCATATCTCTAACTGTTTTCATCCAATTTTCACCGTGTTTTCATCCTTTTGGGACGTTTTTTATTTTATTTTATTCAAATGAGAACAGAAAAATGACTGAAAATCCACTGAAAGGTGACTGAATTTTGTTCATCCAATGAAAATTATAAAGCGGATAGTTTTGAGATTATACTGCATATCGAAACGGCTGTTACTAGCGTTACTTATTATTCTGCATGCTTTATTACTTCTAAATTTACAATGCGGCTCTAGTGTGCTTTAAATTTATGTGGAATATCTTCTCCTAAACTGCAGCTCTCAGGATTGTACAATCAAAGTTTGGGAAACTACACAGGGGAAGCTAATTCGTGAATTGAAGGTAAGTGCATCCATTGCTTTCTCTATTAAGTCACAGTCAAAGTTTGCATAAATTAAAGGCAAGAGTATACATATTTTTGTGATATTCACTTTCCTTGTGATATTTTTCAAGGGCCATGGGCATTGGGTTAACTCTCTTGCATTGAGCACTGAATATGTTCTTCGTACTGGAGCTTTTGATCACACTGGTAAACAGTGTTTATCTCCAGAGGAAATGAAACAGGTAATTTATTTTGCTTGTCATGTAGTTGTGACTTTATACTTTAAAAATGTATAATTGGTTCATCTTGTGTAACCATATCCTTACTGATGACGGTGCCAGGCCATTGCTAGAGGTTTTGTGGTTTGAGTTTCACTAGTAAAATTCTCCACTCTTAAATAAAACATGAAAGATACTTTTTCAATTTCCTGGTTCTACTTCTATCAATCTTTGCTATGGTCTTCTGTAATTTATTATTGTTGTAATCACATTTAGGTTGCTTTGGAAAGATACAACAAAATGAAGGGAAACTCCCCCGAAAGACTGGTTTCAGGATCTGATGATTTTACAATGTTCCTATGGGAGCCTTTTGTAAGTAAACACCCCAAAACTCGCATGACAGGTCATCAACAGGTATATGTTTATTCTCTGTTATATTTTTATTTGGCTGCCAGCTTATTTTAGATTTTGGAGTTATTTGTACAATATCAACTTTAATTTTGATCCTGAATTTTGGTTGTTTTCTGATTGAGATGCTTATGTTTGTACTAAGGGAATGCTTTAGATGTATCATATGAAGTTGCACAGATTGGTTTTCCAAGTTATTGTAAATGAAGTTTGAACTTGTTTCTTGCTACAGCTTGTAAATCATGTGTATTTTTCACCTGACGGACAATGGGTGGCAAGCGCTTCATTTGATAAATCTGTCAAGTTATGGAATGGTACTACAGGAAAATTTGTTGCAGCCTTTAGGGGCCATGTTGGTCCTGTTTACCAGATCAGGTATGTATTGATTCTATAAATTCTGTTGCTCAAGTTAGTTATTCTATGGCTAAACATTACATTTCATGTTATATAACAGCTGGTCTGCAGACAGTAGGCTTCTTTTAAGTGGCAGCAAAGACACAACACTGAAGGTAATTTGCTATAGTCGTTGAGATTATTAGATTTTCTTATGGAAAATAGTTCACTTCATAATTAGTGAGCTTGTCACATTCAATAACACTTGAAATTATTGAATGAAAAAGAAAATATCATTTATGATCCCTTAAAAAGAAAAAATTGCCCTGCATGACTGCCAAGTTTAACCTCGTTTTGATGCTGTTGCTGGAACTTTGTTGTATGTCATATGTTTCGATGGTTGATTTCCTCAATTGGACCTTAGTTGAAGTTTGCTTTGTTCATCTAGGTTTGGGACATCAGGACAAAGAAATTGAAACAAGACCTTCCAGGTCATGCAGATGAGGTACGTTTTCCTCCAAGTTATGTCTAACTTGTCTACATTAACCATATATAATCTGAATTCTGATTTCATTTTGAAAAAAAAAAANAAAAAAAAAAAAAAAAAAAAGGTTTTTGCTGTAGATTGGAGCCCAGATGGTGAAAAGGTGGCTTCAGGTGGCAAGGATAGAGTCCTGAAGTTGTGGATGGGATAGATTTATTGGAAGGAGAAAGAAGTACAGCATGAAGTTTCAGGATGATATGGAAGCAAATTATATTATCTAAGTTTGGCTTCTAAGTATTTGTTATGAAGTGAGTAAGAAGAATACATCCAAAGTGATGATGTGTGAGAATGGGAAGAATCAGTTAAAACAGCGGTTGGTCGAAAAGAAAAATCTAATTTAGCCTTAGAAATGTGAGCACATACATTGGGAAAGTACTTTAAGAAAGTTTTGATCTTTTTTGTACCTATAAGTGAAAAAAAGAAAAGAAAAAAAGAATCAGTATTACTTTTCATGTGTATTGAACCTTAATTGTAATACTTTGGCTTTGAATTCACATTGAAGTGGAAGAGTCATCTGTGATAGTTTTTAATTTTCTTCTAAATGATTCCATCTCTGCTGAATATAACCATGTTTGATTTGGAAGGCCTCAAATTTAAAACGTCCAAAAGGAAAAAAGAAAAAAATTAATGGTGATATGGGGTGGTTTATTTTTTATATAAATAAATAAATTGCAAGCTGAGGTTTGCCAATAATCTTGTAGCCTGGTGGTCAAGTGACCTTAAAAAGGTCTCCTTGGTCCTAGGTTCAGTTATGGGCATCTGTTAAAGCTTTTCTTAGGAATTAGGTATTTCAAAATACCTCTGTTACTGTTTCAACTAGTAACAGGTCAAAGAGAGTACCAATTAATATTTTTCCTTTTATATGTATTTATAAATATTTTGCCTTGCACATTTCAAAAAATGGTACAAAAATAAATATTGCAAGTTTAGCCGTGCCAATATCTCGAGCCTTGTGGTCAGGTTACTTGTAAGGGTCGTTTGATTCCAAGTTCGAGTATATGGCACCATATATTTATTTATTTATTTATTTACAACCAGGCTCTCTGGTCAACGTGACTTGGAATTTGCCAGGCCTTATCATGAGGTATTTCAAAATACCTCTGTTTTTGTTTTCAATTTAAAAACAGGTCGAAGAGAAACAAACTTGTTTTCTTTTTTTCCTTATTTTAATTTTAAGGAAAATTTCCAATTGAAAAAGGTTGAAGAGAAAAAACTTTTTCTAAGGAAAAATAGGTTCTATTGATGAGGATGAGATGAAAAACAGTTTTATAACTGAAATATATAAAAAAAAAACAATAATGCAAAATAAGGTCACAGACCACAACATTAATGCCAGGATGAAATGCAACCAGTTTTATTGCATGCTTGTATGGCAGTCCTAAAGGGCCTTAATTTTAAAATTATAAGGTACTTAAAAATCACTCTGTTTTTGCTTCAATTACTAAAAAACAAAGAAGAACAATTTCTTTTTTTTTGTTTTTTTTGGGTAAGGAAACTACTAAATAAGATTTAATTATTTACAAAACAAGCATACAACCCACAAAGGAGCATAACAAATGCTGATATTTCCATCCATATGCTAGAACAAAACGAAAATCAAAACTCTTTTTTTTTTTTTTTGTTTTTGTTTTTGGTAAAAAAACAAAAATCAAAACTCATAGATAAAGAAAGTGTATAGTCCAGTGAGTGAGCCACAACCATAAGGTAAATTGAAAAATTAATGTAGATTCATTTATTCTTTTATATCACTGCTACTAATAACAAATACTAAGCTCACTACATACAACTTGAATACTATATTAAATTATAATTCAATATTACTGTTTTCGTAAGCTTAAATTATAAAAAATGAATTAGGAATCCAATTATGTACTTTTAACATTTTCAAAGGAATCCTATAAAAAAAACACAATTGCAAGATAAAGCTTGCCTCATATCTTGTTAGCCTTGTGGTGAAGTAAGTTGAGAAAGGTTTCTTTGATCCTGTGTTCCAAGGGTGAGCATTGTTGAAACAGCAACCTCTTCTAAAAATACCTCTCTATTTTTTATTCAAACAAATCCATAATCAGAATATATTCAATGAGCTTCTATATACAAAATTTCATCTCTACATCCTATTTATATATTTTTTTGTTTATTTCAAAATAAACTAAAAAAAAATCAAAGACAGAATATAAAATAATTTATATTTTTAGCGTTCTTCCTTTTCTCTACTTAATTCTCTTCCTTTTTCTCTTATTTATTTTAATGAAATAGTAATATATGTATATAATATTTTAGTTTTTGGAGCTTGGGCCTACGCTAGCTCAACGAAGATACGTCACATTTTTCAAAATCTACCTCTACTATAATTAATATTATTTTTTTGAAAATATTATTATTATTATTTATTATTATCTTTTTGGAAAATAATAAGGAAAATGGTTTTTACTGAAAAAATAGGCATTAGAATTAAGAAAAATACTTGCTTAAAAAAAAAAAAAGAATTAAGAAAATGACTGATTTACCGAATTTCAAAATTAGACCGTTGGAGGAGTTATATTATTATTTCTACAACGTTATTATAAAGCCAACTCTCTGAAGTCTGAACAATATTTTTCTTCCTACAACCAAAAAACAATATTTTTCTTCCAGACTAAGAAAATAAGACCGTTGGAATGAAATCTTTTCGGTAACCCTAACCCATCTTCTCTGTCTCATGGCGATGATTGTGAAAATGATGATCGGAGAGGGATTTTACGAGTTTGCCTGCCCCAATTTTTACATTTCTTCAAAGGGCCGAGATTGACGATGGAGGAATTCCGGAAAGGTGGAGTAGGAGGCTTCTCTGTTTTCTTCTTTTCAAAGACTTTCTTGGAGAAATTAGCGTTTGTCTGATTGTTAGAAATTATCTTTTGTATTTTATGGTTTTCTTTATCTTCAGACTTAGTGAACTATTTTTTTTCCTTCACGACGACGGAGAAGTCACCGTCGTTAGTGGTGGTGTTCAACCAGTCGACGAGGGAGGATTTTCCTCAGCAGCCATGGACGAAGCTGGCGTTGCGGATTTCTAGCTCACCGATAACGACTCTGATGATTTGGATGGCATCGCTTCGCGTCGCCACCAGGTAGGTTTTTCTATTATATTTTTTTATCTGTAATTTTAGAAGTAAAGTTGCAAATTTAGCTTTTTTCCTTTGAAATAGTTATCAGGCTTTGTTTTTATGTTGGGTTGTCGGAATCGTTTGTCTATTTTTACTTTATTTTTTTACTGGTTGTGTGCTGTGTCTGAAAGATTCAACTTTTGAAGAGTTTACAAGATGTATTCTGCTCGGTCTGTGAAGAGTTGACAATTCTTGTTCAATCAAAATTTTAGGTAATACCCAGGGTTTCCGTTTTTATCCAATTGACTAGGAAATTTTCAATCAAAAATTTGGGTGAACATAGAACACCTTGTCTCCCATGACAAGGATGTATCGACTAAACGTGATGAATTTGAGAAGAAAAAAAGTAACTGGTATCTTTGTTTTGTTATTGCCTTGTGTACTTTTATCCTTAGCTGCAGTTTTTCAAATTGCAATGTTATAACTCAAGCTTGAATTCCTGATTCGTACTTTTCTCAAAATTTCATTTTACAATTTTATAGTGAAGAATTGTGGAATGTAAGAAGCAATTTCTGCTAACTAAGTCAGTCAGTTTACTCTTGCAAGGATTTAACTAACTAATTTCACAAGTTTTGAGAATTTAAAAGATATTTCTTGGGCTGGCCAGTTGAGTAATTGGGAGTTTCAACTTTTAGTATCACTGACCAAGTATGATGTTAGAGTTGTGCTTTTTCTTGTGTTTTAGGTAGTTAGTTAGCACTCAATGTAGGTGCTCATAGGGCTTTTGAGTTTGGTGGTAAATGTGGAGCAAAAAGGAATAATAAGACTGAAATAGCTTATACTTTAGTGGCTTATAGATTTTCTTTATTGCTCAGTTTAGGCTAGCAATGGGATTATGAAAGTGATCCATAGGTTGCTTTTCTGGATTGCTCTGTGACATGGTCATTAAAAGTGTTGTAGATTGGACAATTTGATAATGGAAAATAGTGTTGTAGACTGGAGGGAGATCGAGGTATCAGCACTACATAGGAAGGCCGAAGGTGATGAAAAGTGCGGCTTTAGGTTTTAGGGTCAGCGAGTCCGTTTTCTCCTTGATTTCTTTGTCGGTTATGGCTGCTGATAGAACTCAGGGCTGGAGTGGCGACTCTTTTGACTGCTATAAGGAATATAGGTCTCTCTTTGTCTCTATGTTTGAAAAGGCCACGCTTAAAGTGATTGATTTAGTATGGTTGACTTATGACTTTGTGTCCGAGGAGCTTTTGGTTTTGACGAAATTAAATTTATTTGTTTCTCTGTTTCAATTTTTATGTGCTTGATTCTGTAGTTCTGATCTTTAAATTTTTGGCGTTGCGTGCAACATAGGATGATTATGCTGCCAATGACGATAAATACGAGAAATAAAAGACCGAGAATTTGTCAATCTTCTTTTTGGCCACAGTGAGTTTCAAATTTTAATGCAATTCATTTGCATGTTTGATTGGGGATTTTCTTATGTTGTTTGTTGTTGTTGTTGGTGTTTTTTATTTTTTGTTTTTATTTTTATTTTTATTTTAAAAGTTAGGTTATTTTGGTTTAATTCGCTACTTCTTTTTCTGGATCTGTATGGTGATAGTCAACCAACCGAAAATGGCTCAAGGTTTTACAAATGGTTCACAAATTTTTATTGCAATTGTTTACATGTTCTGCTTGAAAAAATAGTGAATCAAGGTTTTGGGGTTATCATTGTAGACCAATTTTGGCTTTGTATGTATGCATAATAGTATAGGGTAAAGAGAGAGATTCGGCTTCAGAATCTGCAGTATGGAGTGTTTGGTCTCGTCAACAGGCATTATGAGCATTTCGGTTTGGTATAATATTTTAATTGGTTATTTTTTTCTATTGGTGTGTCTTTGTCTTTTTTATTGCTTAATTTATTATTTTGTTTTTGCATACTTGTATAACAGGTCGCCAAGGTAGTGGATGACCACCTTGCCAAGGTTGTGCATAATAAGGTAAAAAGAGAGGAGAATGGCTTTGGAATCTGCAGTATGGAGTGTTTCGTCTCGGCAACAGGCACTTCATGCATTTCAACAAGGTTTGGGATTAAATTTAGCACTTCATGCATTTCAACAAGGTTTGGGATTAAATTTTAATTGGTTATTTTTTTCTATCCTTGTGTCTTTGGCTTTTCTATTGCTTAATTTATTATTTTGTTTTTGTGTAGTTGTTTAACATGTTGTCAAGGTAGTGGATGACCTCCTTGCCGAGCAGGGTATGCTTTCCATGTCTATTTTCAGGAATATCTATAGTTAAATTATGGATTTTGTGATGATAAACTTGTTTTGTTGTTGTAGTGTTAGGTACTTCGTTTCAGAAAATATAACTTGACTCTTTCAGTTGCATTTGCTCTCAGAAATACATATTTAGTCCTAGAAGTAATACTTGCATATGCATGTGGTCTGTGTTTACCAGTATTGCTTTGAATATGCTGATTATGATTACTCCTCATTAGCATTATTAGTTAGCATATGCAACAGAATATTGTTAATAAACTTTCAAAAGAGAGCTTTTGAATGGAATCCGGGTTGTTAATGAAGATTACAACTAATGTCTTCTATCCTTTGAATATAGTCCTGAGTTGTTATCTATTAGGGAAATTTATGTTTCCTACTCATTCATCATAGGACCATGTTTTATTAAAAGAAAAGTTAAGAGTTAGCGTTTTCTGTTTCATTGCTTAGTGGAAAACAATGCCTGCTCTATGGTGGTGGCAATGATAATTGCAGATCTTGTCCGTGCATGATTTGAACAAATTGCAGCAAATCTGGTTATTGTCTTTCTTCCTTTTCTTTTTTAAAAAATTATTATTTCAAAATTAATACTTGCAAACATTTGATTATCAAGATGAATTTAAATTCCTTGGTAGAATAGCCTAGAATGCTTATTGAGCATCATATAACCAGGCTGTTAATGGAGTTATTATTGTTGGCCTTGATTGGATATACTTCCAATCAAGACCTGTGGTGGTTTGACTTGCTTCATTCAGTGTCAAGTAGATCCAAGAATTGGAATATGATTTTGGTCAAAGAATTTACTATAAATCCTTGCGTGATGGTTGAAAATGATGGCTGTTTCTATACTCTGTTTTTAACTTACATAAACTTAGGTTTATAATCCAACATATCTATTTACTTCATGAAGGTCTAATGTAGCTGTTACAAAGGAGCTCCACACTTCTGCATCTGATCTTTCTTGCATCCATTTGCCTGATCACTTACTTTTCCCCTTTTGCATATGACCACAAACCTTAACATGCAGGTAATTAATTAAAACTTTCTCATGTTAATTTTCAATGAGTATTTCTAATACTTAGTTTATGATATGTGATGATATTTAAAGAGTCTTGACATAAAAGCTTTATCCTATATTAACATTCTTGTCTTCTGCTTATGTGCTATACTTCCAAGAATACAAGATGAGGAGTTATTTGGGGGATTCTCCATTATACTGCTGAATTGCTAGTACTGAAATTTGAATGAGTCGGTGAATGGAATAAATATGCTATTCCAAAAGTTCATATAGCATATTTATTCCATTCGCTGACTCATTCAAATTTCAGTACTAGCAAGTTTTTGGAACTCAGTTTCATGCATGATATAGTGAGAAGTATATATATATATGTAAACATAAAAATGGAGACAACAAAATTGCATCTAATTTACCAAAAAATAGAAAAAAACAAGATTGCATCTACACAACATATTCACGTAGATATACATTGACTCTCTCATATTTTTAATTGGGCAGTGCATGATGATTGAACCTTTCGAACATTGATGATGATGATAATGGCTAATTGACGAATATAGGCAAGCATCTATCTGCAACTCTCAAAGTAGTATTAGTACTTCGCGTTCTACAGTCTTTGTATGTATCATATATAGGTTTTGTGATTCTGTTGTGTAAAGATGAACTGATAATAATAATAATGATAAGAACGGATGATTTTTTGTTTGGGTTGGGAGAGAAGAAGAGACAGCTCGGGCATTACTCGGGGCTCTTCCTCTCCCCTACGGGTTTGGGTTTGTTGGTGTTCTGCTTTCTTTTTCTTCCCCAGCATTTCCTTTCTTCTCTTTTCATTTTTTTTCTCTTTCTTTCCTTCACTATTTTTCCTATCTAATTTTTCTCTCTAGTTTTTACTTTCTTCACTTTTTTCTTTCTGATTTCTCTCTCTATTTCTTCCTCTAGATACTATTTAATTCTCACTCTTTCTAAATTCTCTCTCCATCGTATTTCTCCACTCTCTCTCTTTTTATTTCTCTTGAATTACTTTCGCACCTTCATTTTTTCTCTCATTTTTTTTTCTCTCCAGTTTTATTTAAGTCTCTGTTCTGTTTGTCATCTCATTTTTTCTTTCTTGCCTTCTCTGTTTACTTTCCTCTTGCACTATGTCTTTATTATTTCTCTCAGCTTTCTCTAGTTTCTTTTTCACTTTTGGATTGCCATATTTGCTTTTGAGGCTAAATTGTTTATTTCGTGTTTAGTAATGCCAAGTTTTCTAAAACTTCATTTGTCCTGCAAAAGTAAAAATTACAAATTAAACTACTGTGAAATCTATAATAAAATTTAATAAAACCAAATTTAAAATTAAAAGTTTTGTTTTTTCATTTTCTAGGAAAACATTGAAAACTTTAAACTGTTTTTTAATATGTTTTATAATTAAAAAGATCTTTCGTTATCTAGGAAAAAAGAAAAATTATAAGAGAAAAAAAAATACTTTTGATAAAAAAATAAAAATATTAATAAATAAAAATCCTAAAAAGATAAAAATGTACGGTAAATCAAATTAGTGAAATTACACAAACTAATATTTGCCAATTTAGTGAAATGACACAAACTATTTGCCCAACTCAAGTAAAAAACCTAATAAAAAAAGCTCATGTTAAATTGTAGTAAAATATTTTCTCATGAGTATAAATTTACTGCTTTTATATGTTGATAGAAATAGAATATATATCTTTTATTTTTTAATACTGCTCATTTAATTTACATTATTAACAGCTAGTTTAAAAAATCTTCAAGTACATATAATAACTATCAATCAACTATATTTTTACTTAAATATAAAAATGTAAAATTAGAAAAAGAAAAAGAAAAAAGAAAAAAGAAAAATTATTTTTCAATAAATTATCAATAAACTTTTTATCAAAAATAAAATAAAATCTATAAACTATATTTATACATAAGTATAAAATGTAATGTTAATTAAAGAATTTATCTTACTTGGTGTTTTCTTTTACGTTTAAGGTTATGTGAAAAGATAGCACTACTAGTTTTATAATTTATTTTCTTATGTAATACTAAAAAAACTGCTAACATTTTAAATTTTTATCCGCGTAGTCAACGAGAAAATGGATAAGAAAAACACAGTAAAGATGTAGCAACGTCAAATTAATGTAATCAAAGACAAATGAAATTTATGAAAACTTGGCATTACTAGATTATGGAACAAATGATTTATCCTATGACAAGGGGCACCGAATGGGAAAGTGAAGCTAGAAAGCTATTAAAAGAAGTATAGAGAAAGTGTGAAGAAAGTGACAAGTAGAAAATTAAGTTTAGAGAAAAATGAGAGAAGAGAGAAAGGAGAGATAGTAGTGAAACTGTAGAAAGAAAAGTAGTGATGAGAAAATGCATGGGGGAGAGAGTTTTTGTTAAGAGGAATTTAATTAGAGAAGGTGGAAAAAGAAAGTGGGGAAGAAAATGTAGGAAAGGGTCTTGAAATGGAGAAAAAAAGAGGAAAAAAGGAATGAAGTAGAAAAATGGAGAGGGAGAGGAAACTGGAAAGAGAAAGTGGGTGGAACATGTGGAGAAGGAATGTTTGGAGAGAGTGGAAAGATATAGGAAGAACATAGAAATAGGAGAAAGCAGAGGGGGAGTTTTTTGTTTTTATTTTTTTATTTATTTTTTCCAATATCATATCTATATTTTTATATGAATGTACTTATAGGAAGTTGATAGCATATAATAATTGTAGTAGAACAACTTATAAGCAAATTAATGGAAGATATACATGAAAACAAATAAGAAGCTATATGAAATATATTTATCATCGTCTGCCTCTCTTCATCTTTTCTCCATATATTTCTCACCCTTTACATCAATTATGGATGTTTCTGATAATTCCTTAATTTGCTTATATTTTGTTGTTGTACCTACTGCTCTGAACTTTTTCCCTATTCTTTTTCCTTCTGTAGAATTTTTGTTGCAGCGTATATTCTTTTGGGTCAGCTAGTGATGGTGATTCCTTATCTTTTATCACTGTTCGATCCTTTTCCTGCAAATAATAAATATTTCCTCTATATATTATTTTTATTAAACTTTGTCTCATTCCCATCCTTTATTGTTTTGATCTCTTGCCTTATCATCTGTTTTCTTCGATGAAGTTTCAGTAAATCCATTTTGTTGTCAACCCCTTTTGCTCTTTTTGCTGATGAATAACAATTTTAAAGGATGATCAATAATATAATCTTCTGGTCATTTATTTTGTTTACTATAATTCTCTGCATTCAAAATACCTTTTGGAGGAGTGTCTATAGGATTTATACTGGTATGAATCTTCACAACTGTTTTGGAGTATTTTCATATAAAGCTCAATGATCAAGATAAAGCCTATAAATTATTAATTATGAAGCAAAGCCACAAGCCCAATACCACATGTCACAAGATCAATGGGAGAGGCTAAACTCTAGAATTTTCACCATCCATCATCAATATATATATATATATATATATATATGTATGTATGTAAACATAACATCAAAGGAAGAGATCTCTTAGAAAAAAAATGACCTAGCCACCATTCTCTCTTCCTCTCATGATCTGTCTCCCTCTTTTTCATATTATTTCTTTCTCATTTCATAGTGACAATTCTCTCTTCCTCTCATGATCCCTTTCCCTCTTTTTCATATTATTTCTTTCTCATTTCATAGTGACACCATTTAACTTTGGCATCAGAGAGGGTCTAACCGATTGTTTTATGTTTTTTGCAGATTTGAAGCTCCCAATCCGTGAAGCAAAGATGAAACCAAAAGACCACCACTACAACAACATCAATCCTTCCTCATCCACTTTCTTTCTAACAAAGTGCCTATTGTAATCAATATGCTTTGTGGTCTCATAATACATCCAATTCTTGGTTAAGCATATTGCAATCCTACTTCATTCCAAAGTCACTAAAATAATATTTTAACCATATAGCCTCTTTGGATGCCTTTGTTGAAGCTATATAAAAAATATTACTTATTATAGATTTAAATGTTACTTATTATGGTTAATGTTATTCATTATGGATTAAACGTTACTATTTATGGATATTGTTACTAATTATGAATCAAATATTACATATTATAAACAAAATATTATTTGTTATAGA